>JAWMRA010000016.1:21075321-21085514 GCA_035584735.1 Pseudotriccus pelzelni
GGGAGGGACACCGGGAGGGACACCGGCACTGACACCGGGAGGGAGGGACACCGGGAGGGACACCGGCACTGACACCGGGAGGGAGTGACACCGGGAGGGACACCGGCACTGACACCGGGAGAGAGGGACACCGGCACTGACACCGGGAGGGAGGGACACCGGGAGGGAGTGCCACGGGCACTGACACCGGGAGTGCCACCGGCAGTACCACGCTATCCGCATCGCCAACGGCGACAGGACCTGCACCGGCAGCGGCGCTGCCACCGGCACCCCTACAGGCGCCGGGACCGGTAGCGGGACCCACACGGGCATCAGGAAAGGCACCCGCACCGGGACCAGCAATGGCACCGGGAGGCGCAACAGGAGCGGGAGCGCCACCGGCACCGGGACCAGCCCCGGAATTCACACCGGGAGCGGAAACGCCAACGACTCTAGGAGCGGGAGCGGCGCCGGCAGCGGGACTGCCAGCGGTGCCCACACGGGGATCGGAACGGTGCCCACACCAGCACCAGGAACGACACCAGCGCCGCACCCGCACTGACACCGGGACCGGCCCCTCCGTTCCTGCCCGGGTCGGGGGTGCCTGCTCGGTATGTGCTCACGTGGGCGCAAAATACTACTAAAATGATGTAAAATGCCCGTAAAATAATAAAAGTCATTAAACCCCAAGAACAAATAACGATAAAATGGTCAAATGACAATAATATATAACATAACGTTTGACTGTAGTATAATAACTGTATTATACTATCTTATAATATGAATAATACCCAAACCAATCTATTAATCTATGGTTCTACAAGATAATACAATAATATTAATAATATAATAAGTTATGATAAAAGAAAAATTTTAAAATGCTCGAATAGGAAATTAACAATATAATACAGAAGATAACAATAGGATGTGACATGATATGGTAATATTATGATATGACAGAACATAACAGCATAATATAACATAATATAATATAATATAATAATTTCTGGATGATCTTTAAGGTCCCTTCCAACCCAACCCACTCTCTGATTCTGTGTCTCAAGAAGATAACAATAATAATAATAATAATACAGCAATAAATAATGATAAATTGCTCAAATAACAAAGCAATTTAGTTCATGGCATCACATAAAATATCATAGAGCATATAATGTCATATAACGATGTGATGTGACATGATAATATAGAATAGAATTAATGGAATTAATAGAATTATTTGATGTTCTTTAAGGTCCCAACCCAACTGATTTTCTGGTTTCATGGTTCTATAATAACAACAACAACAACTAATAATAATTAAAATTATGATGATGAGGGGGGTGAGAGCGGGGGTCTGGCTTCAGCAAGGTTGGCAGAGAGCAGGGGGTCTGTCTTGGGGTCTCCCCCACCATCTCCCACCCCTCACTGCCACATCCCAGGGTCTCTGGGGACTGTTGGAGAGATGGCATCCCCTGCACTGCAGCCTGCAAACATCCCTTGGTCTGCTCATCACAGACAGCGAAGCAGGAAGTCTGGGTACCAGCCTACTGACAGCCTTTGTCTGGCCCTCACTTCTCCCAGAATGCGATGGCATGGGAAGAGATTGTGGCCACTAAAAGTGACACCCCTATGGATGTGCCTCCTGATGGAGGATGCAAAAAATAAGCTGGGAGCCCTGGTCCTGGAAGGCTGGGAGGGAAGGATGATCTCCCTGGGATGAGAGGACTGGGAAGATGTGACAGAGATGTTACTGAAAGGAATGAGGGGACTGGGAAGAGTGATGGAGATGGATCTGAAGGGGAAAAAGGGACTGCAGGGGACAGGGTAAGTCAGGGTACAGAACCAGGGAGATCCCAGCAGCCAAGGGAATGAGTGGGTTGCAAAGCCCAGCTCATTTTTAGGAAGCCCATCCTTGTTCCAACAGTGTGCAGGAAAGAGCCACGGACCTGCTGCTGAACTCAGACATCCCTTCACAGCCCCAAGTTTCCCCCAGGGTCTGGTGGGTTTGTTTGGCATCAGGGAGGTGTGGAAGGGGCTCATCCTTGCCCAGCCTCCAGCAGAGCTGTGCTGGGAGGAACTGAAACCGGCTCGTGCACCAGAAATGCATTTGTGTTTGCAAGCCCAAACCCATCCGTGCATGCATCAGTGCACCCACCCGACCTTGCACACACTCCCATGCTCCCCTGCACGATCACAGGATGTTTTGTGTGACACTTAACTAGAATTCCAGAAATATCCTCATCACAGCACCACTGGAGCCAGGAGTCCCCCCTTCCTGGGCTAGGGAGCAGCACAAGGCTGGTGGGTCTCAGCTCTTGGGTGAAAAGACCAGGCATGAACCCAGCTTGGTGGGTCCCAGGTTTTCCCAATCCCTCAGGAAGAGGGAAGTCCTCCAACAAATGCACAACAACGGATACTCAGAGCTGCCATAGTGTTTTATCTCCCTCTGAAGCCCCAAGACCATTAGCATTCCCAGAGATGGCTGGAAGGATAATGGATGATATGATGATGTGGCTGAGGCTGGTCCATGCAGGAGATACAGACGGGAATCCTCTGGGCACAGCTGCTGCAATGTCCCATCTGGAATTTTTCCCGGGATGGGTCTTGGTTTGAAGGTGTGATTCCCTGGCTGGAAGGGAAGGACTGAATTTGGTCACGGCAGGCGAGGCACTGACGGCTATCTCCCTGCCTTGCACCAGGAGAGGGGGCCCTTCAGCCGGTTGGAATCAGTAGGAAAAGGGGAAATAAAAGAAAGGCTAAAAAATGCAGCAGAGGAGGAGCCGATGGTGAAATCCCGACCGAGTAAAGGACGGGCAACTGCCTGTCCTGTCTCTGCCTCTTCTCTGAATCCCCCGGCTGATTTAGTCCCTGTGGAGCAGTGGGTTTGGTGCTTTGAGGGATTCCGGCAGCGTAGGCAGGATGAGAAGTGGTGGGCAGGGAAAGGGTTGCTGCCTTGGATGTACGAGACAGGAAAGAATCCGCAGGTGGGGGCTGGAAACATCAAAGCAAAGTCAGTGTGAAAGCTCCCAGCTCATTCCACCCTGGGGAATTCTTCTTCCAGCTGAAAAATCCCCAAAGGGAACAAGGTTTGGCTGGTTCTGTGGCTCCTAGAGCTCCTGGGAACAGTAAGGGATGTGGGATGCCCTGCAGGGTGGTCAGCCTCCTACAGATCCCCCTCCCCAAATGTTCCTCCCCACAAAAAAGTCCCATCAGGGGTAAAATCCGTTGTTCTGCCCTGCCCAGCAGCCACAGGCGCTGGCGGAGCTGGTGTGACAGGTGCCCACGGGAGGGCGTTCGTGTCCCAAACCCCAGCGGGAGGGGACAGCAATGCTGCACTGAATTAGGGTCCTGCTCCCTCCACCCCACGTTTGAGTTCTCAGGGGGCTTCTCCCCCCATGCCAACTCCAAAAAGCGCTTGTGTGTGGAGAACAGCCTCATTTCAAGGGCTCTCCCGGGAAGCCCTCGTTCCCAGGATGTTTTTAATCAAAGTCCAGCAGGTTGGGGGGGCTGGCTCTCCCAGCATTGGGGATGTACAGGTGGCTGCCAGTCCTGAGTGCATCCCAGCTCTCCAGCCCACATCCTGCAGCTAGGGCAGAGGTTTAGGAGCGTCCAAAATCCCAGAGGCTTTTGGCTCATGCTGCCAGTACTTGTGCGACCTGATGGCCCCCAGCTCTATGGGGCCTGCTCCCATCTCCCCTTTTTCTTCCCCCATGGAAAATCAATCCTGAGTGGAAAATCAGGCGGGGTGTACAGCCAGGTTTGAGGAAATTCCTGTGAGCCTTGAGCTTTTTCTGAGCAGCACTTTGTGTGCAAGGGAGCAGTTATCTCTCTGCATCTCTGCTGTTCCCTTCTCAACCGGGGAACAAACTCCATCCTTACCTGCCTTCATGTCCTCCCTCTGATTCACAGGTACCTTGTACCTCTACAGGCAAAGGGCAGTCGATCAGCGCCAAAGCTGCCTCCTTTCCACAGGGAAGAGGGAGGGGAGGGGTTGGAGGAGGAAAAAGTGTTCACACTGATTTGGAAACCTCTACAGCAATGGAGCAGAGACATGTACCATGTTTGATGTGTCCAGCTTCATTGTCTTAACTCTGCTCCATTCACGTGTCCAACCTGGATGGAGCAGAGAACTAGTATCTTCCCCAAAACCCCACGGAGGAAAAGTTACCAGGGGAAGTTCTCACCACCTCCAGCACCCCAGAAGCTGCTCATGAAGGCTGAGCAGAGATTTTTTTTCCACAAAAAGGAGTAACCAGAAACCAGTTCAAGGTACGGGAGATCCCAGCTCTATCCCAGTGGAGATGCAATGAGAAAGATGGTGTTGGGGGATTTTCCTCTGTCACCAGTGTTGGAGACAAGCAGAAAAAGTGAGACACACGAGTGCTAATCCCCATGGGGAGATGATTCCTGATAATAGATCTCAAACAGCCAAAGGAAAGAAATTGGAAATGCAGCATTCATTTTTAATCAGGAAGGTCATTAAGTGTTGAAGCAACTCCTCTCTTTCTTCCATCCATGCGGAAGAGTCACAAGTGGTACCTCTGGCATGCTTTGGGGCTGGAGACAGGCTTTCCAAGAGAGGAGATGACACCAGCCCGAATGCTGGTATCAGGCAGGTGTCTCAGCTTGGGGGAGAAGATGTGTGTCTGCCTGGACCTTTTCCTGTGGGAATGAGGGTGCTGGGAGCATTACTCCACTTTGAAAGAGGAGCTGGAGCCCTGTTGCCGTGACTGATCTCATGACTCATTTTAAAACCTGCCATAAAAGCAATTGACCATGCAGTGATCAAAGCTTCCCTGGTTAATCACTGCCCCCAGTTCCAGTAAAGGAATCGTGGCACTTGCAGGCTACCCAGGCAGTTATTGGAGGGCTTAATTGAGGAAGGTCATTTGGGGCAAGCAAAGATAGGGGAGATGGAGTCCCTTACTTACTGTGAGCAACTGAGGCTTTCACGGCAGTGATGATGAAAAGAGGAGGTTTATGTTGGATGTTAGGAAAAGTTTCTTCTCTCAGAGGAGGGTTAGGGAGTGGAACAGGCTGCCCAGGGCAGTGGTCATGGCCTCCATCCTGTCAGAGCTCAAGGATCATTTGGACAATGCTCTCAGGCACAAGGTGGGATTCTTGGGGTTATCTTGTGCAGGGCCAGGAGCTGGACTCAGTGATCCTTGTGGGTCCCTCCCAACTCAGGAGATTCTACTCTATTCTATTATGAATGCCAGCAGGAAAACTGGGACCTCACCTGGGGTCACTAGGCTGTTGGATGGGATGTCCAAGGGGTATCAGACCAAGGTCCCAGGGGTTCCTCCTGCCTGCGCAACATGCTTGGAGAGGTCTTCCACAGCAACATGGAATGTCTCCATTGGCATCAAGAGAGGCAGAGGTGCTAAATGTAGGTGGGGTGTTGTAAAGTGGGATGTTTCGCCTCTGACGCCAAGAAGAGAAGGGCTGTGTGGGAAAGGATAACTGCCTGCCCATTTCGCTTCCCTCAGGCCTCTTCCCTTCCCCCATCCTGACACAGGGGTGACTTAATCAGCCCTTGATAAATGTGTCTTTGGGAGACCTTCTACCAGCAAGAGGCTGTTCCACCCCACTAATGTTAATATTAAGCTGCTTATCTGCCCCAGGGCTATAAAACTCCCCTCTCCAAAGGGGGAAAAAAAAATCCTACTGTTATTTATATCTGCTCTTGCTTATTGCAGCCTTATCAGCAAACCCAGCAGCCTTCAGGGCAAGAGAGTCACGCAATGGCTCCAGAAACGAGGCCTGTGGCACCATACTAGGACCAGCACTGCATGTTCCCACTGCAGTAGAGTCCTTGGGCCAAGTCTCTGAGAGCCCCTCCACCTCACAGGGATGGCATGGCACACTGCTGATGAGTCCCTGGCAGTCCCACTGCTCTTCTGAGTCCCCAAATTAGGCACTGCGTTTCACCTCCAGGATGGTCCCACCTTCTGCTGCAGTAGGTGAATACTGGCTTTGGGATGTCCCTTGTGGAAAGTGGGATTGTGACTCCATTGCCTTGACCTTGTCATAGATAGTGAAGGCGTCATTTGGCTGGTGGACCTCATGAGTTGTCCTAAAGCATCCTTCTGCTTTTCTTCTGAGGCCTCTCTTTTGTGGCTGCAGCACAAACTGTGCTCTGGACCTCCTGGTCCTCACCCTTGCTTCTCCTGCAATATTGCCATTATGACTTCAAGTGGTGAAGACAAAGTTGGTGTGACACAGAGTGAAGCTGCCTGTGCTCGTTCAGTGAATTCACGTGGCTCTGTGGCTGCATCACGTCAGTGCTTCCTCACAGACTGGTGACCAAGCAGGACCCAGACACACAGAGTTACTCCTTTTCACTCAGGCTCGCTTAGCGGGTCTGAACAAGCTGAAGTCTTGGGCAATTGGCTTCCCTGTTTTCTTCCCCAACATGCTTTCATTTCTACCTCTTCTTGGAAGTTTTTGTGCAATATGTGATGAGTGATCAGTATTTGGACATCAAAGGAGCTCTCACTGGTCAGGGTCTGGGGCTATGAAAACAGATGCCTCCCACAGAAATGAATTCAAAAGCAGAGTGTGTTGCACTGGATGCTTGTACTTGTTCCCATATTGTTGCTTGCCAGGTAGTGGGTTGGCTAAGATGGCTTTGCGTGCAAGTTGGAGAAACGGAGGCATCTGGCTCTACTGGCATGGATTGACTGGCAGCCAATGTAAACTTTTGGGTTTGAGTTGGAGGAATTCCTATTCTCATTCTCTTCCTGCTGAGAAAACACCCTTACTCCAGTCTAGAACACCAGCAGTTGGACTTTCCTTTTTAGCAAGTGGTGAAGATGTCCTTCCTTGTGTCCTTCAGGGCCTGCAGTGACCATGGTTAAGGAGGTGGCTGAAACCCCAAGTTGTGCCATGGGAGATTTAGATTGGATATTGAAAAAATTTCTTCACCAAAAATGTGGTCAAACCCTGGCATAGGCTGCCCAGGGCACTGATGGAGTCACCACCCCTGGAGCGATTCAAAAGACATGTGGACGTGGCACTTGGGGACATGGGTTAGTGGTGACCTTGGCAGTGCTGGGTTAATGGTTGGATTTGATGATATTAAAGTCTCTTCTGACCTAAACAATTCTATAATTCTATGCTTCTTAAGCACTAATGGAGGCTGTGGAATTATGGCATGGGTTGGCTGTCCTTCAGCTCTCAGCAAGTGATTCTAAAAGGATACAATCTAAGATTAGATGTGATGGAATGGCCAACACTTAATGGAATAGCAAACACTAGAAACACTGGAAAAAGAAAAAGGCAAGAATTACTACAAAGTGAACCAGATAAAACAGGAGTTTCAATGGTTTCAGTTTATTACATCATCCTGTAAAGTTGTACCAGATCCAGGTCTGCCACAAGGACACTCAGGTCTTTGCCCCCTGGTGATGTCTGGTCCCACTGCTCAGTTTCTGCTCTTTATGGGGAAGCGCTGCTTGACCTGGAAGTGCTCACACCTTTTGTGCCTCAGGGTCAGTCCGTAGAGCGGGGTCATGTCCACCTTCTTGCCATTGCAGACACTGAACTCCAGCTGCTGGAGCAAGGTGGACAGGAACAGGAAGACCTGCCACCTGGCAATGGGTTCCCCAATGCACCTCCTCTTCCCCAGGCCAAAAACCAGCACCTTCTCCCCATCTTCTTTCTTCACTTTGGTTCCATCAGCACTGAGAAAACGCTCTGGGTTGAAGGTTTCTGGATCCTCCCAAAGTTTCCTGGAAGGAAAAACGTCAGTTGTTGAGATGGTTTCTCCTGGCCACGGGTGTAGGTGGGACACTGAAAGGCAGGAACTGTCAAGAAGAACATCCCTGAATTCAGTAGGTCCATCACCTGCTCCCTTTTCTCTTCAAGAAGGTTGACCCCACTCCTGCCCAGAAAGAAAACTGTGCAGGAAGGGTCCTGTTTGTCACTGAGGGGGCTTTCTGCCTCACAGGGTACTTACTCGTCATGATTCACTTGCCACTGGTTGATAAACACGCAGCGGTCCTTTGGGATGTAGTAGCCATTCAACACCGTGTCCTTAGTCGTGCTGGGGAAAGAAAAGACAGAGAGTTTGGAAAGCCAAAAGATTCTTCTGCATCCTCAGGGGACTGTTACTTTGCTGCTGATGGTGCTGAAGGAAGGGTGTGTCCCAGAGGTATGGTTTTGTGAGGGGCAGTTGTGTTCTCAGTGAGCCATAACAAAATACCTCAAGATCACCTCGTCCCTAAACCTTCTCTGAAAGCTCAACCCATACCTGTGTGGGATAGTGAAGGGCAGGAAGGAAGAGTGCCTGAACACCTCCAGGATAAAGGCTTCTGTGTAGGGCAGCGTGCCCCGGTCCGACAGCCGCGGTCTCCTCTCCTGGCCAATGGTCTGGTCTGTGGGAGGCAGAGCAGAGGCAGTGGGTTGGGGTCAGCCCAGTCCAGACAGGTTTTATGCTTGGAGGACAGGGGTTCGTGGACTTACCCAGTTCTTTCTGGATCCTCTTCTGGATGTCAGGGTATGTCACAAGATACAAGAGGCTCCAGGATAAGGCAATTGTCACGGTGTCGAAGCCTGGGCAAAGAGGAAAGCATGTGGATGAGGTCTGTACAACATCTATCTTGACTTGCAGACTAACCATCACACAGAGCAGTCTGGGGTGGCTAAGAAGGCAGAAGATGTCCTGGACACACAGCAAGACTTGGGGTTTTATTCTATCACAGAAAACCTTGCTAAAATATCCTTCTCTCTCATCCTGTTTCACTCCTGGGTTGTGACAGGTTTCTATAACTTCTCTGGAATCAGGGGAGTTTCCACAGAGTAACTCAAAGGTGAATCAGTCCACAGACATTTCTCTCAACCAGGAAAATAACCCTGGCTTGTGAACCTCAACTGAGCTATAAGCCATGCACTTCCCTTGTCCCTGAAGCCTCTTTTCAGGACTAATTTCCCAAACTGGGAAAGTATCTCTAGAAGGTCCAGGAAGACCAATGAGCAGGAGAGTAAGTGCTTAGACATAAACTGGATGCCTGGCGTTGGACAAGGATGGGTCAGGCAGAGATATAACAGGAAGGGTCTGGGGAGCTGAGGGGCTGGTCGGAGGAGACACCTGCTCCAAAGATGTCGTTCACGAGGTTGACAATCTTCTCCTTAGGGATCTGCGTGGCAGTATTTGTTTCCACTGTTTTCTCCAGGCACTGCTCAATGAGGGAGTCAGTGATGTCTCGGATGTTGTTCTGAGGGGAAGAGGAAACAACCTCAGTGCAGCAGAACTGGCAGAGTAATGGGTGTTCCTGAGCAACCCCACCTGATGCTGGGGAAGCCCAGGGTAACGTGAGCATCCTCCATTTCCCATGGCACCTGTGAAAATAAAGCCATGGTTTCCCAAGGGACCTGAGGCACAGACCAGATGTTCAACCAACAGACTGACCCTGTCACACAGGGAATGGAGGAGAACCTGTGAAGCTCATGAAGCTACGTCAGGGGAGTTTTAGGCTGGATATTAGGAAAAGGTTCTTCATCCAGAGGATGCTTGGGCACTGGAACCAGCTCCCCAGGATAGTGGTCACTGCCCTAAGCCTGCCAGGGCTCAAGGAGCATTTGGACAATGCTCTCGGGCACATGGTGAGATCTCTGGGGGGTGTCCTGTCTCCATCTAAGAGCTTGGACTTAATGATCTCCAACTTCAGGAGATTCCATGATTCTATGATTTTCTACAATTCTGTGCGAAGAAGGACTGGAGAGAGAGACAATGTCCATTGCTTCTTGGCTGCAAATAGAAAAGCTACTTGCTAGAGAGGGAAGGAGAGCAGGGACACACTGCTGGTGCAGAGAGTCCTGCAGACTCTTACCTCGTCATAGGTCTCGTAATGTTCTTTGACTATCTTCTGGAGGAAGCAGAGGAAGGACTTGTTGAAATCTATAAATAATTTCATGCTGCGGCTGGGAAGGTACCAGAGCAGGGGGATGAAGTCAGCAGGGTTGCCAACACCAGCCACATTGTCAAACTGCTCAGCTGAATTCACCACCCTGAGCAGCTCCTGGTCACTGTGCTCATAGCGCTTGCCAAAGCACATGGCACAGATGACGTTGGCCACCGAGACCACCAGGTACCGGTAAGGTTCAAAGCTCTTCTCCTCCTCCATCAGCTGCAGGAACTTGGTGACGAGGTACTCAGCCTCCTTGGAGACGTGCTCCTCCAGCAGGCAGGTGGAGGAGGAGGTGGGGCTGGG
>JAWMRA010000016.1:21086644-21113354 GCA_035584735.1 Pseudotriccus pelzelni
CCACGGGGGTGCTCTGTGGCAACACAAGGTTCCCTGGGTGGGCTGGGGTGGCAGGGGAGAACCAAATATGACCTTCCCAGTCTTATACCCACATTCAAACCCATACACACACATATTGCCTCCTACCTGCAGATCCTTGGGCTTGTTCTACCCTGCAGGGCTCCCAGCAGAGATAGGCAGAGGGTGTCTGGCAGTTGCCTGCCCTGGGGAGCAACAGGGATTCTCCTCTGCCTCCTGAACGTTCTCCTGCCACCTGCACCCTGTTCTCCTGCTGCCTGAACCTCTTTCTCCTGCCCCCTGGAAGATCACGACTCTTTAAGCGCTCCCCTCGTTGCACAGCTGGATGTGACTGCAGGGATATGACACAAAAGCCCTTGGAAATAGCTACCTATTAACAAAGGGGGCTGAGCTTGGCTGGAGCCAGCCCAAGAAGTCAGGGAAGAGCCTTCCTCCCCTGCAACAGGCTCTGGGGGGCATGAATGGTGACTTCTCCTGCACATAGCATGTGCCTGCCTTAGAGCTTGAGATGGGAAGGCAGAGGGGGCGGGGGGCTAGGACAGGGAATAAGAAGGTGTCCCTAAGCCTTGCCCTGGGGAGGATGCAGGATGTGCTCTCAGCATCACTTCCCTGTGGGGTGTGGGTGCCAGCATTCCCCCCAAAACCCTTTCTGGGCTGACCAGACTGTTCCCAGCACCCAGAAAGGGCTGTCACCTCCAGAGCCACTCTGCAGGTTCTGGGAGCTGCAGGCTGTGAGTGAGGGGATCCATTTGTGGCAAGGCATCCGCATCCACAGCCCTTTCCGTCCCTGGGGAAACATCTGGCAGGCCTCCATGTCCTAGGACTGGTGGTGCCAGGATCATCTGGGCCATCAGCAGAGCCAGGCTCAGGTTAACGATTGCCCAGGTTTGCGTGAGAAGGCAGCTGGCTCGCTTCCCCTGGCTCCTTCGGGGCAAACAGGCAGTGAGGAGGAGGAGTGGCGGGGCAGAGGGGAAGAGGTGAGCTGGAGAGATAGGAGAGGTGAAGAGGCAGCACAGGGCAAGACTGAGGCAGTTTATCCTCCCAAAACCAGTGTGACACTGGTCAGGAAGTGTTTGAGCCAGAAAGGCTGCTGCTTGAGCTGGGGCAAAATTCAGGGAAATTTGGGAAGTGCAGCTGGGATGAGCAGGAATGAGCCAGAGCTTTGAGGTTTGGCCTGAAGTTCCATTCAGTCTTTGAAAATTCCAGTGGGAATTTGGCCCCGGTAAAAGCTGAGCTAATATTTAATAGAGGCTTTCAACATCTGGTTTAATCGGACTCATTAATAGCAATGACGCTGTTCATTAATGTTTGGCAAGAACAATTACAAAACCCTGGCTGCTAATATTCCTGCTGCTTATTCCCAGGAATGTCCCAGCCCTCCCAGCCCTGGCTTTACTGGTGAGGAAGACCCTTGGGAATGCTTTTGGGGAGGAAGGCTGCAGCTTCGCAGGAGCAGTGCTTGTCTGGCAGGCTGGATCCAGTCAGTGTCTCCCAACCCTATGGATCTACCTGGATCCATTGCATGGGATTGGGTGGGTAGAGGACTGAGTGACCCCCCTTCCTCCCCTTGGCAGCATTTCAGACCTTGGTGGCCTTGTGCTGATGGGGAACTCACCGCCGCCTCTCCTGATTCATCATATCCCAAAGCTCTGGAGGAGCTGGGGAGGGTCCTGGGGCCAAACTAGGAACCCCCAAGGCATTCCCCAGGACCCACCTGCCACTCTTCCACTCCTTCCCAGCCCTCCCTGGCTCCTCTGTGCTGGCTGCCAAGCCCTGCGAGGGCAGGGTGCATCCTGATGAGAACAGTGTTAAGAGCTCCTGCCTTGCATGCCAGGCAGTCTCACCCCCCAAACACACATCCTCACCCCCAGCCACCACCCCTCGCTGAGCCCTTGGGTCCCTGGAACTGGTTGTGAAGCAGCTGGGGCTATGCTGCCAGCCCCCCGCCTTTGGTAGGTCTTGTACCACACTTCCCTCCATGGTCCGCCATCCCATGGGATTGGTCGTGCCAGCGTGTGCGTGCAAGGACAGACGTGAGCAGGAGGATGACGGTGCCTGCAGGCATGTGCCCATGTGGCAGGGCATGTGTGTGCGTGAGCACGTGCACATACAGGAGGGTTATGGGTCTATAAGAACATAAAGGGTGTTTGCATCCCTGAGCGTGTCCACGCACATGGACGAGCGCCAGCTCTGTGTGTGCAAGGTTTGTGTGCGGTCTGTCTGTGCAGAGACGCACCTGCACTGGTGCACAGCTACACGGGGTGGACGCTCACCCCTGCGTGTGAGGGACAGGGCACATCTGGGAGCCATGGGTGTGGGTCCCCCCGCATGCTGGATGAGGTGCTGCGGTGCTGGAGACGTCCCCACTTGGGGTTTATGTGTGTCCCGAGCCATGGGAACAGTTGCGGTCGTACCCCACAGTGTGTTTCTGGGGGTCAGAGCACTGTACAGTGTCTCCTGGACCCCAAAAGGGGACACTGTAGTGGCACAACTGAAACCTCTCCTCTTTGCAGAGTGGGAAACCACCCTCTATCCCACTCCTTGTGGCTAGAAAGGGCTGGAATGACTCTGTCCGTTTGAGCAGGACACAAGTGACAAGGGGGCTGCTGTCCCCTTGCAGGTGATGCAGCATCCTGTGGCAGAGGGGTGCACCCCTGTTGACCCCAATGATGTACCCAGTCCTGGGGATCCCCCAGCCCTCCTAACACCCAGACAGCTGTGGGGGAGCTGATTCTGAGCTGATCCTGAGCTCCTCTGGCGCCGCCTTGACCCCGGGCCAGCTTCTGGACGTGGGGCCACCGCCCTGGTCCTTTAAAAGCCATTTCCCCCCCACCCACCCATAGCGTGACTGCGAGTGACCGGGGCAGCCCTCCCGGGTCTGGCCAGAGCCCCTTCGCACGCGATGTCCCTAATGGCACCTCTGGGACCCCCCGGCAGGGTGGGACCCCCCTGGCATATCTCCCATCTCGTTGCAGCTGGGCTGGGAACAAGGATGAGGGTGGAGGGGGGGGAGATCTGGGGTGCGGGCTGGTTCCCCTTTGTCCTCCCTGAAGGGCAGATTCTGGCCTGTCACCCCACGGGGCCCGGGGATGGGGGCTGCACACTCTGCATGAGACCCCCTTTGGACTCCCGAGCATTCCCTCCCGACTTGATGGACTCCCTCCGGCTGCACCCTCTGCCCCATCCCAGCCCCACCTCGCCCCCTGGGTCGCTTTGTCATCAGGGGACAGAGGTGACAAAGGGCACGGCGGCTTCTCACGCGAACCTGGACAATCTTTAACCGGGCCGGGGCAGCCGGGGCCGTGACCCCCCGGGGCGCCATCGCCGCCTCTTCTGTACGGGGACCCGATGGGGCTGTGAGGGGGTCCCGCAGCGTAGGGCGGGGGGAGACGCACGGAGCCGGTAACCTCGCCTTCTGCTTTACCGGGAACACCGGCGTGATGAGCAAAGCCCCCGAGGAGGGGTGTAATCTCTTAAGCTCCGCGGCGAGGGGTCCACGCTCATCTCCACGTGTTCGCGGAGCCCCGTGGAGGGGTGAATACCCCAAACCCCCCCCGCTCCTGCCCCGCACCTCGCGTTCCGGGGCAGTTTTCCCACGCTCCCGCTCGCCCCACGGCTCCGGACACCGGGAACATCCCGGGGCTGCGGGCACCGAGGCAGGGGGCGCGAGTGTGTGTGTATGGAACCCCGTGGATTTGGGGGGGGCGAGGGGAGCCGGGGCGCCCCCCGGCGGGGTCGTGGGGAGCAGCGGGGCGCGGGACCGGCGCCTTTAAGATCCTGCCAGTAGCGTGACTGGAGTGACCGGGGCGGTGCGGGTTTGCCCAAACATCCCGCCCGCTTCGCACGCGATGCCCGCCCCGGGTTGGAACCCACGGGCGGCACCGACACCCCTCCACCCCCCAACCCCACGCCACGACCCACTGGGACCCCTCCTCCCTCCCTCTTCCTCGCCCCACCGAGCTCCCAGCCTCCCCCTCCAGGGATGCGCGGGAGAGCGGGGATCCCGCACTCCACGAGTGGGGGGATGCCCCGGGGAGGGAGGGGGGGGCGTGGGGGGGTCCGAGAAGTTCTTGGGGAGTTGGGGGTCACGTGACGGGAGGCGGCCGGACCAATCAGAGCATGGGGCGATGCATATAAAGCAGGAGCCGGAGGGAGCGGGCACCTGCCGCGGGATCGGGCCCCTTCGCCACCCTGCTCCGCACCGAGGTGAGTACCTGGAGAGCTCTGACTGACGATGGAGAGGTGTCGGGGGGCCGCTTCCAGCTTCCCCGGAGGCACCCCCAAGTGATGGAGAGCCCCGACGTGGGCTGTCCCCACTTCCCGGCCCCATATATCTCCCGCATCATCCTTCCCCAACCTATCCGTAGGTGGTTTCTTGAGGGTCCTGGAGGTAATTCTCCCCTCACTGGTCTTTCCACTGCCGTGGACTGGGAGGGAGTCTCAGCTAGGCTGCACCCACTGCAGTGCAGGGGCGCCAACAGCCCCCCAGGATCATCACTCCACTGGTGTCCCGTGGGGTGCTATAGCACCCTGCCAAACCCTAGGGGAGGTGAGATTTTCCACTCAACCTCTTCCCACACCTGCCCGGGGTTTTCTGAAGGGTTTAGTCCTGTGAGGACCTTGGAATTGGACTTGATGATCTTATAGGTCCCGTCCAACCTGAGGTATTCTATGATTCCATCATATCTGACAGAGCTGGGAGCAGGGTTACAGCCATGGTTATCTTTTGTGGCCATCAGACTTTGGGACTGTTGCTGGCAATGCTGTGATTAGTTTGCTGGCAAGCAGAGGTTAGGATGACTCAAATCAGGATCAGCTCTCCTTTAGTCAAGCGGTCTGTAAAACACTTTGCAGGAGAAAAGAGAGGACCTGTGATTAAGAGGGCACCTTTGCTTCCCAGCCACGCAGAGGAAAAAGCTGTGGGACCTATTCCTTCTACTCGGGGCTAACAAAAACCCTGCTTTTTAGTTCAAGGCGTTTCCTAAAGGGCAGAAAATTTCAGCACCTGTGGATCAGAAGCAAAGCTCAGCTCTCCTGCCCACAGTCCTGTACAGTCACTACTAAAAGTGTCTAAACCTAGAGGTGCTTTATGGACCTGCCCCTCTTTGGTTTATTACTGAGGATTCTGCCTGCCAGTCTAAAAGTCTTCTTTGGGGGAAGGGGTGTCACCGAAGGCTCTGGGGGGCTGAGGTCCCCTTTTTAGCAATGGGTGACTACATTTGGAGTCTTTACAGGTCTCCGACTTCTGCCCTGCATGGGCAGGTCCATCAGCCTGAGCTGTTTCCAGGCTCTGGGTGCCCTGTCTCAGCATCAGGAACATCCACTGGACTCAGCCCTTTGCTGATGCCAGCCCTTGCCCACACTCTGGTTCACTTCTTTAGGGTTTCTACCTGCTGGCAGCAATGATGAAGGCTGCGATGGTGCTGGTGGGGAGCCAAGGTGTCATCTCGGCCACCGAGGTGCTCCTCGTGGCTGCTGTCTTCTGCCTGGTCTTCCTGCTCCTGCAGTCCCTCCAGCAGCACGTGCCCAAGGGGCTGAAGAGCCCACCGGGACCCTGGGGCTATCCCATCCTTGGGAATGTGCTGGAGCTGCGGAAGGACATGCACCTGGCCCTGACCAAGCTGAGCCAGAAGTACGGGGATGTGATGGAAGTCAGGATTGGCATGCGGCCCGTGCTGGTGCTGAGTGGGCTGGAGACCATCAAGCAAGCCCTGGTGAAGCAAGGAGAGGAATTCATGGGGCGTCCTGACCTCCACAGCTCCCAGTACATTTCTAATGGGCAGAGCCTGGCCTTCAGCCCTGACTCCGGGGAGGTGTGGAAAGCCCGCAGGAAGCTGGCCCAGAGTGCCCTGAAGACTTTCTCCATTGCCCCCAGCCCCACCTCCTCCTCCACCTGCCTGCTGGAGGAGCACGTCTCCAAGGAGGCTGAGTACCTCGTCACCAAGTTTCTGCAGCTGATGGAGGAGGAGAAGAGCTTTGACCTTAACCAGTACCTGGTGGTCTCAGTGGCCAACGTCATCTGTGCCATGTGCTTTGGCAAGCGCTACCAGCACAATGACCAGGAGCTGCTCAGCTTGGTGAACCTAGGCAATGAATTTGGGGATGTGGCTGGTGCTGGACACCCTGCTGACTTCATCCCCTTGCTCCGGTACCTTCCCAGCCGCACCATGGAGCTCTTTAAGGACATCAACAGGCGATTCAATGCTTTTGTGCAAAAAATTGTGCAGGAGCATTACACCAGCTTTGATAAGGTAAGATCTTGGATGCCCTTTGTCGGTGGAGATGTAACTGCCAAAGATGCTGCCTGGCAAGGTGGGGGGAAGAGAGCACACCCTCGTCCCTCCCCCTTGCCCAAGAAAGCTCCTTGGAGCACTCTGATCTGCTCTCTGGGAGCCAGCACTAGTTGGGGGATGTTTGCCCATCCCTATGTGTCTGTGATGTTCCTGACCTACCAACTCTTCCCCAGGAGCACATCCGGGACATCACGGACTCGCTGATTGAGCACTGCCAGGAGAAGAGTGTCGGGGAGGATACCCATGTCCAGCTCTCCAATGAGAAGATCATCAACATTGTCAACGACCTCTTTGGGGCAGGTGAGAATGTTTCCGAGAGTAAAGCCGTGGTGCTGGAGGCTGAAGGGGGACGTGAAGCTGTTGGGGTGAGACTTTGGCCACCTTTGGGTGTGTGGAGCTGCTGTTGATCTCTTGGGTGCACTCCTTAGCAGTGGCCAGAGCTTTTCAGTGACAGCTGATGAGGAAATCACTCTATGGCAAACATCTGGAGTGGTGGGATCTGTAACTCCCATTCACCTGTCCTCTTCTGATAACTAAATGCCTTTTCTGTGTCCATCCAGGCTTTGACACTGTGGCAACTGCCTTATCCTGGAGCCTCATGTATGTTGCCTTGTACCCCGACATCCAGAAGAAGATCCAGGAAGAACTAGGTGAGTACGTGAACCACCTTCCTCTGGGGCCAAAGCCTGTCTGGTCAGCACTGATCCCAACCCTCTCCCTCTACTCTGCCTCCCACAGACCAGACCATTGGCCGGGAGAGGAGACCGCGGCTGTCGGACCGGGGCACGCTGCCCTACACTGAAGCCTTTATCCTGGAGATGTTCAGGCACTCTTCCTTCCTGCCCTTCACCATCCCACACAGGTATGGGGTATGGGCTAGACCAGCTGACACCTTTTTTTTTGTTGGGTTTTTTTTTTGGGTGTTTTTTTTTTTTTTCAGTGGTTTTCTGGGAGGTTCCATTTAGGCAGATAATTGCCTGGGAATTGATTCCTGCTAGGGGGTAGTATTCCAGCTTGCTGCTGTTCTGGGGTTGAATCCTTTGCTTTGAGGGTAGTTTCGCTCCAGAATCTTTGCTAGCAGAGAGATGGTGGACATGCCTGGATTTATAATTTCCTCCTGCCTTGGGAGAGACCACATCACAACTCATCTGGCATGAGTTGTGAAATGAAACTGGAATTCTTCTGCTTGAGGAAAGTACGACCAAGACTATTTAATCTCCCAAATACAATCTGTGGTATTTTCTACCCAATCCTAAGAGCAAAAATAGGGTATTGAAAGACTTGCCAGGCTTTGATTTATCATGAAGCTGTGGGTCTCCTCTAACTCATCTTCCCACCCACGTTTCCTTCAGCACAACAAAACCAACGGTGCTGAATGGCTACTACATCCCCAAGAACACCTGTGTGTTTATCAACCAGTGGCAAGTGAATCACGATGAGTGAGTATTCCGAACCCCCTGTGTTTATCTGGGCTGCCATGGGTTTGCTTGGTGTTAAGGTCACTCTAATCCTTGTGCCAAAAGCTGAATTGATCATGAAGGAAAAGGCAGACTGAACCAAAAATTGTGTGGATTTGATGCTGAGCCCAGCCTTGGCTCTCCTGGGCATGGAGCTGGTCCAGGTTCCACAGCTCCCCAACACCAGGGCTTACCCAGTTTATGTGGTGATGCCCTCAACAGGCTCGTGCTGTGATTGCTGATAAACAGTTTTGGGAATAAAGGGGGTCTGGAAACCAAAGTCCCATCTTGTCTCTCCACTGCTCCCCAGTAGAGTCCCTCCTGGTGGGGAGTAATCTGATTAAGGCTTGACACAGAAGGTTGTTCCCAGACAGGGTATTTTGGATCAGAAGCTCAAGACGTTTGTATCCAAATATCCCAGCAGCACAGAAACCTTCCAGTATTTCTTCTGCTCCTGCTGCTCTGGTGAGCATGAAATGGGAATGCTGTCTTTAGGGCAGAGAGGATTTCCCATATCCAAACAGAAAATCTCAGCTAAGGCACTGTTAAATCCTACCTGGCACCTCCCAGCAGTCACGCTGGGACAGATTGAGAAGTTTTGCTGGGAGGATTCAAAGAGAGGAAACCCTCTGGTCTCCATCCTACCTCTTTGATGGGCTGTTGACTGATTTCTGTGCCGAAACTGCAGGGTCTCTCGTGGTTGCATGCAAAATTAAATCCATCTCCAGTATCTGCACAGGCAAACACAATCTGAGCTTGGAACAGAGGTTTCAATAGACTGAGCTGATGGAGTCTGACACAGCGTTGGCATTTTAGATCAGGAATAGAGCTTGCCAAAGGTTTTTTGAATGGTGGAATGAGACAGCACTGCAAAGCTTCTCTCTGCAAGGAGTTTTTTTTGATCACTGACTCCATGATGCCCTGAGGTTTGGAGCCCCTCTGCTCTGGAGCCAGGCTGGGGGACCTGGGGGTGTTCATCTGGAGAAAAGAAGACTCTGGGGAGACCTTTAGAGCCCCTTCCAGTGCCTAAAGGACCTCCAAGAAAGCTGGAGAGGGACTTTGGACAAGGGCCTGGAGGGACAGGACAAAGGGGAATGGCTTCCCACTGCCAGAGGGCAGGGTTAGATGGGATATTGTGAAGAAGGTCTTCTCTGTGAGGGTGGTGAGGCCCTGGCAGAGGCTGCCCAGAGAAGCTGTGGCTGTCCCATCCCAGGAAGTGTTCACGGCCACATTAGACAGGGCTTGGAGCAACCTAGTCTAGTGGAAGGTGTCCCTGCCCATGCCAGGGGGGGAACAAGATGAGCTTTTAGGTCCCCAAACCATTCTGTGATTCTATGATAAAAACAGTATCCTCAGGTGTGTCTCTTTTCTGCCCCAGGAACCTTTGGAAGGAACCTTCAGCCTTCAACCCTGAGCGGTTCCTCAACCCTGCAGGGACCGAGATAAACAGGACAGAGAGTGAAAAGGTGTTGTCTTTTGGCCTGGGGAAGCGGCGATGCATTGGGGAGACCATTGGCCGGTGGGAGATCTTCCTCTTCCTGACCACCCTGCTGCAGCAGCTGGAGTTCAGCCTCCGCCCCGGGGAGGAGGTGGACATCACCCCTCAGTATGGACTGACCATGAAGTACAAGAAGTGCGAATGCTTCCAGATCAAGCAGCGTTTTCCCGGGAAAAGCTCTCCATAAGCCACCAGCAGAAGTGTTGCCTTGCAGAGGAAAGCCAGCCCTCAGTGTCAGACACTTAGCCTGCTTTTGATGAGGCACAGCCCCTCGTTGTGTTGCTTCACTGGAGACTTGTTTCTCTCATGGAGATGGGAGCAGGGTGGGATAAAGCTGGCTTTGTCGGCCTCTTCGCAGCCCCTGGAGCCAGCTCCATCACCCTTTCCCACTTAGATGTTCACCAGCGGTCCAGCACTTATGCCTCTTGGAGAGATCCGGGGGGTTGCAGCCCTGTGGTGGGGAGGAGGATGCTTGGGGGTGGGAGAAGCAGGGTAGGGTGTCGGTGGGATGTCCTCTGCCCTGAGCTGGAGCTACGGTGGACAACTCCCCTCATCTAAATATAAATAAACCTCAGAGAAACCTGACCAGCCTTATCTCACGGGGTGAAAGCCCATTTTCCAAAGCTTTCAGCTCTTTATGCCAGTGGGAATGGGTGCTTCCCACTGCTCCAAGTGCCTTCTGAAGGACTCTCAAGGCTGCACCAGAACCCACCTCAAGAGGACCAGTCCTGTGTGCACCCACACACCTAAATTCCTTGAACGTTAACTCGTGAATTCCCGAGTGTTTCTACCAATCCTTGGTGCCAGAAAAATAAATATGTCCATAAGCAATGCTGCTCACAAATTGAGATATTAACTGAACTCCTAACACAAAGCCTGGAAAATATCAAAGGGAACAGTAGGACACTTCTGGCTTTCAGACTGTGTATTTGTTGCTTTTTTTAATTAATAGGGTTTTTTTCTTATCAAGCAATAGATTTCTATATCCAGACTGATTAAAGGAACAAAGATTTGAGGACTGCAGGAGGTGCCTTATGCTGCATTCCACTTTAGCCAGTGGAAGGTGAAGCCTCATGGCAAACAGAGCAGCAATTCCTGCTTGTTTGTACTTGTATGGAATGCAGCTGTGTGCTGTGATAGAAATCACACAACTTTTCTAACCCAATAAAGGCTTATCTGAAAGTTTCTTAAGTTTCTTGCTGGTCTTATTCCACTGGGAAATGATTTTTAGGGTGAATAAACACCTCACACCTCCCTATCATCCTTAAAAATCTGACGATGTTTCACATCAGGTTTTTTTCCTATGGGACATGAGTGGGCTGTGACACCAGTGGCACTGGGGGAAGTTTTCAGTCCCCATGGGAGCTGACTCTGGTCCTCCTGCTGTCTAAAGTCTCAGCTGGGATTTGTGGAGAGGTGATGACAAGCTCTGGATCAGTTCAGGATTTCACTAAAAATCAGGACTAGCCTTTCTAGCCCCCCCCAAAATGGAATCAATAGGTCAGAACCTGCCTCTCAGGGAGCAATCCATGGAGGGATGTTTCATCCCATCACATGCTCCTCTTGTCCCCATCTCAGAGCACAATTAAATCCAAAGCTTTGCAGAATTTCCCTTAAAACAAACAAAAAAGGCTATAAACATTAAATTTCCATGCAAATAATGAGTACGTGGAAAACCGGTGTCTGTGCGCCCCTGAAGTGACATCCCCGCAGGGATCAGCCCTCCGGCATTTCCAGCCCCGTTGGACCGCGGAATTATTTTTAATTTTGGTGTTGTGGTATGGAAAGCTTCTCCGCAGCAGGGGAGCCTTCCTCTTGCTGTGATCTCGTTATTGTTACCGGCTGCTGTCAGAATGATTTTGTTCTTAATTGGTGTCCCCGGCCCAGCCCGTGTTTAGCCACCGGCACACGGATCCAGCACTCCACCCTCTCCTTCCTGCCGGTAATGAGCAAAACAGACTCGAGCTGCCGAGCGGGGAAGGTTGGTGTTAACGGAGCCGAGGAGAGAGTGGGAGATGAAATGTGTCTATGTCTGTGTCTGCGCCGGTGAGCCAGAGGGAGGGGATGGAGATGCGATGGAAGGGGTGCAGGGGATGAAGGTGATGGATATGGAATGGAGGTGTGGCAGAGGTGATTCGGGTGTGAGGGAGGGGATGAAGGGGGTGGAGATGATGGAGGTGATAGAGGGAATGGACGGGATGGGAAGGTGACAGAGGGGATGGAGGTGTGATGGGAGGAGATGGAAAGGTGACAGAGGTGATGGAGTGTGATGGAGGAGATGGAAAATATTTGGCAGCAGCGATGGAGACACGACAGAGGACATGCAGCAGCAGCAATACAGATGTGATGGGCGTGATGAGGGTGGGACAGCGGACATGAGACAGCGGCGATGGAGAGGTGACAGAGCTCACAGAGTCGACGGAGGTGCGATGGAGGTGGTGGGGACATGCTGACAGCCATGAAGGTGCGGGAAAATGTGTGACAACGGTGTCAGCGGGGAATAGGGAGGCGGGGCGGAGACGGCGGGCGTGTGGCAGAGGTGACAGAGGTGGCAGAGGTGGCAGAGGTGACAGAGGTGGCAGAGGTGGCAGAGGTGGCAGAGGTGGCAGAGGTGACAAAGGACTCAGGACAGCTCCTCCACGCCGTGGGAGAGCGGGCACTGCGCATGCGCTCGGCGCGGCGGCCCCGCTCCTCTCTATGGCCCCGCCGGCGGCCGGAGCGCCGCGCGAGAGGGGCGGCGCCGGAAGTGGCGTCAGGCCGAGCGTCGCCGAGGCGGAGGGGCCGCTGTGAGGCGGGAGCGGCGGCGGCGGGTGAGGGGCAGCGGGGGACGGCGGCGGGACGGACACCTCGGCCCGGCACGCCGGGGGGTCCGGCGGGATCGGTCCGGGGTGAGACGGGGCCTTCCGAGACGGCTGGGCCTCGTGAGGCGCGGCTGTGGCGCCAGGCCCTGGCCGGCCTGCTCGGGCCGTGGTGGGGAGGCTGGGCCGGGGGCAGCCACGGGGACGGGAGGCCTGCGGGGAGCCTGTGCTCAGCTGTGGGGGGCTCTCTGCTTATCTTTGGGGCACCCGGGTTAGCCTGTGGGGAGAGGGTTCGTGTTTATTTTGGGGAGGGGGCTGTGTTTACCTGTGGGGAACCCTTTGTTTACCTGTGGAGGGGGTCCCTGTGTTTACCTATGGGGGACCCTGTATTTTCCTATGGGGATCAGGGCAGCCCACCCCGATCCAGCCTTGGGATAGTTTAGTTTATATTTGCACTCAAACATAGATTTTTTTGTTTTTCTTTTACTAAAAGGAGGCTCTTATTTTTTTAGAAAGGATCCGTGTAAGGTGATGACATGTGCTGAGCTCTTTCCCTTTATTTCTTAAGAGGCATAAAAACAAAACAGGAGAGGGAATGAAATTTTAGTTTTGCTGCAGGTTCTTAGGGATGTGTTATCTGTGTTTTGAGAGTGCTTTTTATCAGCCATCACCTTGGGATGCAGACATTGTCATCATGGGTTAATATAAATACACAGAACAGGAAGGAAAGAAGGCTGGTCCTGATGAATTTATGGTTTAGTGAACAAATTCAGTGTTTTCTGCCTTTTGAAGCATCCCCTGTTTTCAATCCTATGAAAGTTGGGGGAAGTCCAATTTTTTTATGCATCCAATTTTGTTTTTTTTCCTTGCATCTTTTTTCAAGAAGCTCAGCACAGGAAAGGCTTGAAGAGAATTCAGATGCCTCTCCCAGGAACGTGATTTGTGCACTGATGTTGATCTCCATGGGTTATCTGCTGTGTTTCTTAGAGTAAACATCAAGCATATTCTCCCTCTTTGATTACAGCATGAAAGGCAAATCTGTACATTTAGGAGCTTTTCATCTCTCTTGCTCTCTGGTGATGCTGGTGAGCCTGTCACCTCCCTGTGTTCTGAGGAAATCTCAGATCAAAGGACATGTTTAGCTGCTTCCAGATGTGTTGGTGCTGAACATCTGACTAAACAAATTTGAGGGTTTTGTCCTTGATTCTGGTGCTGAAAAGCAGAGCCAACTTTTTTTTTTCTTTTTTTTTCCTCTCATTTAATTGCGACAGTGATAACTAATATTCCAGGCTCTGCAGAGCATGGAGACTTTTGTCCTGGACTCCAGTGTTTGGGATTTTCCTTCATTCTGTGTCTTTCTGTTCCCTTAAAGGTTTTGGTTTTCACTTGCACGTGCAGAGATCAATTCTTTCACTGTGTTTGTTCACAGGAGCTGTTCTGCCCCAGTGTTCATATGCCAAGATTTTAAACAGGGAAGTGAAAGTAAATTCCCTGTTTGAACTCACAGGGAGAATGTCCACAAGCAGGACTAAATACTCTTGGAAGCTGTAAATCCTGAAATCAGTTAGTCAGACATCTGTGGTACCATCACAAAGCCCCATCCAGGGATTTTCCCTCCCCCTGGGATTGGTGGTGTCCATAGGGATGCTGTTTCCTCTCCGCAAAGGAAGGAGAGGCTGTCAGAGCTGGAGTCTGGATGGGAGCTGGGGTTATGGGCCAGGGATCACGGCTGATGCTAATTCAGGTTGTCACTTTTCTACCTCTTCTTACAACCAGGTCTGTGTCTCTTTACAGCAACTGTGTGCCAGAAATATGGCTACAGACTGGCTTGGGAGCATTGTGTCAATTAATTGTGGAGAAAGTTTGGGAGTCTACCAAGGAAGAGTGTCGGCTGTGGATCAGGTCAGCCAGACCATTTCCCTGACGCGGCCCTTCCATAACGGGGTCAAATGCCTCGTGCCAGAAGTCACCTTCAGGTTAGTGTCTGTCTTTTTTTCCCCCTGCCTTTTCCCAGGAAAGGTCTTTTGTGGTTTGAATGTTTTTGTTTGGGTTTTTTTTTTCCCCCCCTAGAAATGACCTCTTTGCCCTGAATTTCCTTACTGGTACTGAGTGGCTCTCAGGTTTGTGTTAGTTTGTGTGCAGGAGATTAGTTTCTGGCTCACATTCTAAAGGGGGTAGCTCAGGCTTGGAGATTATTTCAAGATGAGACTCTGTGTGTGTGTATATATATATTTCTTTATTACTGTGTGTGTGCATTCTGTTGTTAGGGTTTTGGGTAACTGAGGAGGATGACGTGCTTTTTAAAGCTTTGCCCTCAGCAGTTCTTTCCCACCAGTTCCTGGTAACACTGTGCTTAAAAGGCATAAATAAGAGTCACTCATCACTGGATGTTTTCCTGTTCCCTGGAACGTTATAGTTAAGACTCAAGTTCAGACTCGGACTTTTCAATATGATTAATTCCACAAAGTCAATACTTTTTTTTTCCCTTGGGTTTTGAAGAGAGAGAGTGGGGAAAAAGCAACAACTACATCCTTCCAGGAGAGGTGTGGAAGTCTGTTTACTTTTATATCCCACTTGGATAAATACTAAGCTAAAATTAGAATTTCTGATGTATTTCTTGCAGTCAATGCAAATGGAGATCTTTATAATCACTTCTTTGTTTCCTTTTGGCTTGCGCCCAGTGCTAGATTAGTTTTCTTTATACTTTTTTTCTGTGGAAATGGGAAGTACCGTCTTTATCTGAGCATGAACTGCAGTAATCTAAGGGCAGCATTCTGTAGAAATGGATTGAAAGTAATAGAAGCCTCATGGCTAAGAGTAATTAATTATCTAGAAACTGTTAAATTAATGCAGATTTTTGCAAAGGTCTGGGCCAGCTGCTTCCAGTTTTTTCTTGACTGATTCCTGTTTCAGCTGAGAACAGAATCTTTCAAACAAAATCCAGGTGTAGTATAGAAGTACTGAAATGGTTATTTGTTATTTTTGTTTAGTATTTTGGTGTCTGTGGAAATATCCTGTATGTTTTAGTATTAAAATCCTTTTATTCCCTTGTTTCTATTGATAATGACATCAGAACAATCCCACTGTACAGTGCTGGATATTTTTCTTTAGGAGGTTTTTTTTTTTTTTTTTGCAAAGATACCTGGAGTGCTAAATTCCTGAACGTCTGGTTTTCTTGTCCTGTTTTTAGGGCACGTGACATTACTGAGCTGAAGATTCTGGAGATCCCAGGGCCGGGGGATAGCAGAAGATGTGGGGATCTGCAGCAGATGGAAACAGGCATCCCTGGGGTTGGGTGCCAAGTGGGGCCCAGTCAGAATGGCACTGGCAAAGTGTTAAAGAAGCCCATCTCCAGCAGTGCTCCGCAGAATATCCCAAGGAGAACAGACATGAAGAATCAGGATATTATCATCTCTCCACAGCAGCAGTGCTCCAAGAGCTACATGGATCGACACCTGGAAACACTGACTCAATCCAAAGGCTTCCGTCGCAGACACAATTCCTGTGAGTATATGTGTTATCCTGCCTGAGTTACTGCTGCAACATCTTCCCTTTTTCAGCAAGAACTTTGCAAACGGGGCTGGAAACATTCCCTGTCTCACCCTATGTATTATTCTGAAATAGAATATATTTCTCTCTACATAAAAAATGTCTGATGCCAATTCAAAGATTGCCTTGTTCTTGCTATCTGTCCTATTTGAAAATTGCACAGTTTCCAACCTCTTCTTTTTCTTTAAAAGGAACTGGAAACAAACTGCAATATTATCAAGCTTTTCTATTTAAAGCCTGGTGCCCATAACCTGTTACATCATCACCCTATACATAATTACAAATGGTTTTTTGCTGTGCTGTTAAAAATACAAATTAATGAGGATGATGTAAGATACAATCAGAGCATCCCGAAGTCAAACATCCATTATTCTTGTTTCTGTTGATAAATCTTCAAAATTGGGCCAAAACTGGTTTTTTTCATTTTTTTCATCAAAGCTTCCTGAGATGTCCTGCTTTCCAGATCTTCATCATCCAATTATTGAAATGTCAGTATATATCCATCATATTTCCATGACTTAATTGTGGAAGCATCAGTATGTATTCAGTGTATTTCCATGACTTCATTTCCCTCCTTCCCCCTTGTATTTAGAAAAGAAAACCAAGGTGGGCCAGGCCAGTTAAAGAGGTCAAAGGCTGTATTTTTATGGAGAAATTCCTAGACCTCCAGAAGTCTTTTTCTCCCACCAACAGCTGCATTATTTTCACCCCTTCCAGGGTGTCTGGTGGATCTGGGTGAGCAGAGAGTGCCTCAACCCACAGATACCTTGTGTTGGGTTTGCATAAGCACAACAGCGGGTCACATAGGGGTTTACAGACTTTGAAACAAGTTGAGCAAGGTCCTACTTGTAGATTGTTAGCTTGTATTCCCCTTGGAATAGAGGAGGTAGAGAAATGATCTCTTACACTCTAAAAAGTGTGTGTTTGGAGAGTAGGGTGAATGATGCATGAGTCTTGGGAGGGGGATGGGAATGGTCCTGGCTTTGTGGAGATTGTGGGTACAGGTTTCCAGGGAAAAACAGGCTGAGATATCATGTAGAACTTCAGTCATACAGGGCTTAATACAGCTGAAAGTTGACCTCTTGTTGGCCTTTAGCGTGCTGAGCCCGGGACAGAATTCCCGCTTTGGAGTACTTGTGTGACAGGAATCAATAAACAACAAATACCAACGCAGATTTCCCAACAATGGCTCTGGTGCCGTGCTGGCACCAAGCTTGTTGTGCCAGGGCTGGCGGGAAAAGCTCCCCCAGGGATCTTTCAGGAACACAGCCAGTTTGCTGGAGACTTTACATTTGCTTGTGTGCTATGCTTGAAAAGTTGTTTTTTTTTGTTTCCCTTAGAAACAAAAAAAGACTGGGAAGGATTGTTTATCTTTTGAGGGAGGTGCTTTTCTGTGTGCCACAGAGCTGCCAGCTTGCTGTGGAGCTGTGGGCTGCTCCTTAATAAGCTTCATGGAGGGCAGAGGCTCTGGAAGTTGTGATCTGAAAGGAGTTGGACTAGGAGATCTGTCTTTCTGTAGCCTGACTTTTCCCTTTCCTCCCCTTGCTCTTTTTTGGGGCTCTTTTTTTTTCCCTGAGTGGAACCAGGTGCCTGTTTTTCCTGTCTAAAAGATGATGCTTTAAGAGGAAGACTCTTACTTTGGTCACAGCTTGTTGGAGGCCCCTGCCATTTTCTGTGCAACTTCTGTTAGGAGATTGTAAGGCAGTCAGTGAAAAGCCATCTGGCTGTGTGGGTCGGCAGTATTCCAGACTGGCATCCATCGGTATGGATTAGGGAGCTGCCCACCACAAAGCCAGCATGTTTTGAGGCGGTACGCTCTTGGCTCCCATTCGCTGTGGCTGCAGGGGAGTCCAGGGAGCTTTCCAGCCATTGTTCTCCCAGCCTTGCTGGTGCAGCCCTTTATTCCATTGGCATTTACACACTGCTAACATCAGCTGCTCCTGTCCCCACATTGTGCTTTCCAGGTCAGCTGAGGGGAGCGTGGAGTTGTCTGCAGAGGAGTCTGGCAAGGAGTATAACAGGATCAACCTGAATTGCCCTAACACTTGACACTGACACAAGAAGCAGGCATATTTTGCCCTTGTGGCATTGTAGGCTCTGGCTTATTCTAGAGTCCCTTGGCTATTGCTTTGACCTGCAGTTTCTGAGTTTTGAGGGAACTTGGTCTGCTGTGTTTTAATTTCTCATTTTCATTCTTCATAGCAGCAGCAGCGGATGTGATTCCCTCGTCAGCAGTGTCAGTTTATAGCTCCATACCAAGTTGTGTCCAGCTTTGGAGTGGTTTATGTGTCACCTTTGGTGTGGGAACTCTTTCTCTAGGACAAAGGGGAAATTGTTATTAAAAAGCTTTCAAAACTATGCACATAAATGAGTGGTTGCAGTGTG
This sequence comes from Pseudotriccus pelzelni, assembly GCA_035584735.1. NCBI lineage: Eukaryota > Metazoa > Chordata > Aves > Passeriformes > Tyrannidae > Pseudotriccus > Pseudotriccus pelzelni. The sequence continues at coordinate 21,104,643 of JAWMRA010000016.1, forward strand.
CCTACTGGAATTCTACTTGCCAGAAAGCCTTACCCTTTCCCCTCTCCTAAATCAGGTTTTGCCATCAGCAGTTCTAAAATTCTGCTGTCTCCTTCAGTGACAAAAGGTCTCTCCTCACTGAAGAAGGGTGTTTTGGATTTCTTTCTTTACAAGGAATGATGACTCTGCAAAGCCTTGAAGATCTGGGGTCTTGCTGTGAGGGCTGGGAAAGCTTTTGGGTTAGCCACTGTAACAGTTCTCTAGAAAAATCAAGTCACACATTATCTGAAGTACAAGAAAAATCCGTTATTGAGACAAAGCATTCCTAACTGGGAATAAAACCGAGTACATATCCTTAGCAAGTTATCTTTCAGCATGGCATAAGTTAGACGTGGTTAAGCTGGACTTGTCTGCACTTCGAAAGGAAACAGGTAACTTGAAGGTTGCTTGTGGAGTTTGTGCCTATTGCACTGCAAATCAGTTTTGGCTTGATACCTTACTCCATCTGTTGGACACTGTTGGTGACTCCTGTAATTGCAGGAATTGGCCTGAAATATTTTCTAGTAATTGCAAATTTACCACTAGGAATGACAAGCATATTAATACTGTCTAGACCTGAATAATAATGTAAGAAATAAGCAAGAAAAGGGATATGTTGACATTGTAATTTCATATTTCTATCAGTTGATCTCCAGCCATAAGCAAGAGAGTTTCATCAGTCTTACTCCAGAGAATCTGGGCTTTCCCAATGACTTGTGAATGGAAACAAGTGTACTTCAACATGAAAGGTGATGAATAAGTTGGATAATGAAATAGGAATGAGGGAATGGACTATGTGTCATTCAGAAATGATAGCAAGGGTGAGGAAAAAGAGATGCTTTATATTCACAGTTTGAAGTTCTCCCTTAAAGATCATTAATGTGAAATAAAACACAATAGCTTCTGAAGTTGAGGGAAATTCCAAAGAAGAGCTTGGGCCACACAGCTAGATTAACGTGAGCTCAGTGTAGGAGGAAAACTTGTCGGTTACAGTTAGTTTATTATCTTGCCACCCATGTGACACTGCCTGGGATTAAACAGAACATGGAGAAACACTTCTGCTGCTGTGGTGAAGCTTGTTTCTCTAACCTTGCTGGTAGAAAGTCCCTGAAAGTTCCTTTCCTGATGCTCGTTCTATTTTCTGCTGGCTTAGCTGAGCATGAGTAATGCCAGGGATGAGGTCGACGGCTTCTTGTGGAAGTGAGTATCCCTTGAGGGCAGGGACTGTAAGCTTTAGCTCCCCTTTCTCACAAAATTTGCTGAGCAAGTGGCCTTTTCCATTTGTTACACACTTTCAACTTGCTTTTCCTTTTTGTTTAGGGTCCTCCAGTAGCCGTCATCCGAACCAAGTGACTCCGAAGAAAAGTGGCCTGAAGAATGGGCAGATGAAGAGCAAGGACGATGAGTGCTTTGGGGATGACATCGACGAAATTCCAGACACTGATTTTGATTTTGAAGGGAACCTGGCCCTTTTTGACAAGGCAGCTGTGTTTGAAGAGATTGAAACTTATGAGAGGAGGAGTGGCACTCGTTCCCGGGGAACCCCCAGTGAGAAACCAGCTCGCTATCGGCACGACGAGAACATCTTGGAATCGGAGCCCATAGTCTACAGAAGGATTGTGGTACCTCAGAACGCTAACAAAGAATTCTGCACGGGTATGCCACGTCCCTTACTCATAAGGACCCAAACTGCTGCTTTTTTGGGACCCATGAGGTGGATTTTTGTCTCTGAGGGGTGTCTGTCAGCTTAATGCCGTACAAACAAGGGCATTTGTTCACGTAAGGTTGGATTTGTGTTATCTACATACAGCCTTTATGTGCAATATTTCTGAGATAACAAATATTCAGGTAGGGGAGGAAGGTAAGTGTTTTTACGGTAGGGAACGAAACTGATGGTTGGGTAATAGGAGTGGGGACTGTATGAGAGATGTTCAAATCCTTGCTTTGATTTCGGTGGCCTAGTGAACCAGCATGAACACGATTGCTGGCTCTCGAGAGGGACAAGAGGGATGGTCTCAGGATTAGTGCTTTCGTGTTTAAAGGCAGGAGATTTCATGAACTTCTGATACTCCTTGGGTCATAGTTCTAAATATCTGCATGGTTTTAAATACAGTTCCAGGAACAGTTCCGGCTCTTCCCATCCATATTTCCAAACATTCTTTGTACAAAAGGCTTTTTATGTGGAGTCTGCCCCTCGTTATTGTCCACTGCTAATATATGAAAGAATGAGCCCTGGAAGGCTGGTCTTTGTTGTAAAAGGAAAGAAGACTTTCTAGGCAGGTGCTTGAGTTGAAGTATTCCAGTGTATCATCAGGGAAAATTAGTTTGACTCACTGGTGCCAGCTGCTGTGCAGATGTTTTCCTGCAACTACAGTTTCTGATCCTTGCTGCCACCAAATGAGCTCTTGGATGGAGGAGAAGGAAGTGGAGTGGGTCAGTGAGTAGTACTCCTCAGTCAAAATGCAGGGAATGATTAATCAGCTCCTGATCCGTGGCTCTGGGGAAAGTAAGAGTTCTTATTTTGTATTCAGTAGAACTTTTTTTGCCAAACACCGAATAATGGTAATTTCACAGGGAGCCACTTAACGGATGTGAATAGATTTTACTATGACAAATCTTTTTATTTCTACCCATACACAAGCTATGAAGTACAGCAGATGTGCTTTGTGCCACATTTAGCTCCAAATTCCTGGTAACTTAAGCCTAGTTGGGATGTCTTGGCTTTGGTTTGTAGCTTGCAAAATGTAGGAGTAAAGGAAAGTTGGCATTCCAGGAACACTTCCACGTCAGAATAAAATCAGATCTTTTTGCAGATTCACAAAACAGCTGATATCCCGGTGGTCTGAGCAGAAGTGTGAACGGGCCCTTGGTCTGTCATTCTTTCCCTGCCCAGAAACTCCATCTGGGGTGTGAAATGCTTCAGGGAAGGAAACTGATGGATCTGTAATGATTTGCTCCTTTTCAATTTTAGAAAGTATTCTATTTTTAATGGTTCTGGTATATAACAATATCCTAGTTTTCCATTTCTGTCATCCCTCTTCCTATTGCTCCATTCTGGTCTTGAGTGAGAGGAAAACATGGTGGGTCCAAGCAGAACTGTCCAGCTCAGTGTTGTGTTTCCAAGGATCCTTAAGGAAAAGGGAAAGAGAACATGCAGTGAGACTCTCCCCCATTGCCTTGTCTTTCACAATTCTAAGACTTCCTGAGGCAGCAGTGAGAGTTCAGTGTTAAGGGCTTTTTTCCTGCTTAATTTAGCCTCTTACTTTTGAAATCTCTGCAAGCTTTCAGCATCTCTCTGTGGCAAGAAGCTGCACCGGTTGCCTGCGTGCTGTGTGAATAAGTACCTCTTCGTTTTCTATGTGATTTCCTATTTATTTGGTGGGTTTTTGTTTGGTTTTTTTTAACATTTCCTACTTGTCAATCCATCTTCCAGCTGGCTTGTTTGAGAGGAGACAGGGCTTCTGTAGGTGTCTAGTCTGAAACAAAAGCTAAGCCACTGTTGGCAGCCAATCTGAGCAGAATGGCTGATACGGGATTCCAGCAGTGGAATTCCTGAGAGGAAAACCACCATACAATAGGCAGCAGTAAGTAAATTGAGGGATAAAAACTAAATCCTCTTTGCTGAACTCCATCATCCTCTCCTCTGGAACTCCTGGCTGCCCATCTGCAGCGTGCTGAGGGGAAGCAGCCCAGTGAAAGGAGAAGTGTCTTGTTTTGCTCTTGGCAGGGCTGCCCAGGGAGGGTGGTCAGCGACTCCACTCGGTCGTTGCAGGGTCTCACCAGCCTCATTAGCTGCTGTTGGCTGATTAGTCTCCCCTCTAGAATTCTGGATTTGTTTGGAAGAAAAGCTGGCCTGTCACACGACAGGCAGCGGCCTGTCGCCTGTGCTGAGCTGGGCACGTTCACAGTCCCATGCATGATGATAGAATTGTCCCGGTGCTGTGTCTCGGGATATTTTTCCCACAGAGGATGACTTCCTTTGTGTCCACTGAGGAAGTTTACTCTTGCTTAGGGAATACTAATGGCCATCTAGCAAAAGCTACTGTAACAGTGGTAACTTGCCTGCTGTTTCTGGCAGTCAGTCAGTGCTTTTTGTGGGGAGGCAACCCTCCGAGGGACAATCTGCCCGGAGTAATGATGGACTGTCTCTTGGGAAAAAAGTAATCCCAATGTCTTTGTTTAGCAACTGGGAGGAGGATGCCGAGCTGTAGGTAGCCTGCCTTGTAGTGGCTCAAAGAGCAGCTGCTGAAATTAGATGAGTGCCAAGAGCTCCAAGAGCGTTTATTTTGGACATGTCTATGGCAGGAATTCTCCCTACAGAGTTTTTTCTGGTTTCCTAAGGGAAGCTGTACTTGCAAAAAACACTTCTTAGTTATAGGAGAAAGAGGTGCTTTGTCATTTTTTTACCCTAGGCCAATCTGAAAAATGATTGTGTTAATAGAGCCCTGACTTAGACAGTGATTCTCTGTCTGCTGTAACAGCATAAACACTGATGCTGTAGATTGACAGGGAGTTAATATCCAGCTCTTATCGCTGTGGGACAGGAAGAAGTCTGTGAATGCCTGTGTGCTTTTTTTATGCCATGGAGCTAGGAAGTAACCAGGATGGTGAAGAGGGAAAAACAAACTGCTGAGATCAGTTTTCCAGAAGAGTCATCTGCAGGGCTTCCAGCCTGGGGTTTTATTACTCAAATGAGTTGGTATGTATAGGATAAATGCTTCAGTCCACCAGGATTCTTTTCTGAGAGCTAATTTTGTGGAGCCAGGCTGTCAAGTAGACACAACTATGTGTTTTAGAAGTAAGCAGGGAATATATTCCAACCAAAAGTGAAAACCTGAAGCTAATGTAGCTTACCAGGTCTTGGATCATGACTGAGCTGAGTCCATCCCTGGGACTCCACATGTGAATCCCTCCTAAATACACCAGTAGTCTTGACTCTTTTGGCTGCTATGGGTCCTTCTGTTTACTGGGAGTGTTTAACAAAAACTACCTCTCTGGAAAGGCTGATACTTGCAGGAGGTGTGAGCTGTCTTTTTCTACTTCCAGAGCTGTCCAGATGGAGAATTTAAATGCATGTTTGGCTTGGGTCTGTCTCTGTTCCTTCTGTTGGCACTAAAACAACCTGTGTTTGAACACCACTGTGTTTTGGGATCGGGTCTGTTAGCAAAGCCAACATGCTGCAGGAATGTTGTAGCTCAGAGCAGTTTGCAGAAGGGTGGAGTGTCCCAGTTCATCATCAGTGACTCTATATAGAACAATCTCCAGCATGCCAGGCTGTCCTCATGGTTCTCACGTATGTAAGGTGTTTATTATTTCCCTGCTGTACTGGTAAGTCTTTGTCCAAAGCAGGTTCTCCTCTAGTTAACACCGTTAGTGTAGAAGATACCCTGTTTCCATCTCAGTGTCTCTTTTCTGGAAAATAAATGTGATTTTTTAGGCTCAGCTGCTGTCAAAGTTGTCAAGTAAAAGCAGGCCTGTGCTCAAAAAAAGGGGACTAAGTGTCACTATTTTTCTGTGCTCTCCTAACCAGACCTCAAGCCTGAACTTCAGACAGCCTTTTTTCTTCACTATAAGGAGATGGCGAAAGAAAATACGGGCAGGCAGAACTTATGAGCCGGGATCAGACCTGAAAACTAAGGCTGGGCATGTCCTGTGAGGGTGATGCCAACAGTATGGCTTTTTTTTTAGCGTGCCATGTCCTTGACTGACTTTTCTACTCTCTGTAGCTTTTAGCTCTTCAGTGTCTGGATGACTGCCTTGTGTACATTGAATGTGTGAAGTGTTTCTGGGATCTTTTGAGGAGAGTGCAAATGAAGTTTGCTTTATCCAACCGCCGGAAAAAAACAAAGTGCTCATGGGGCAAAGTCCCTTTGTCCCTCTGATAGTTTTTTTGCTCAGCTGGAGTGAATTGTGCTCTAGTGCTGGGAGAGGCTGACACTGGAAGGTCAGCCAGAACTCCCGCAGAATTTGTCATAATTAAAAATAATGATGATTAATGAAAAGAAATCCAAACCTTAAGGTTGTGGAGAAAATAATTCATTTTTTTGGGCAACAGCTGTGTTTTGCTGAGTGTGCAGGCAGACAACCAGCTTTACAACCAGCAAAGGACAGCATGAATGTCCCATCTGTCTAATGTGGACAAGAGGTACAGACTACGAGGCTGTCAGACCGTAAGGCTCTGGAACCTGGAATTTATTATTGGAATTAACGGTGTTAGTACGGCTTGCAGGAGATCCTAAGGCTAGTTCTATCTGATCCATTCCTCTGTCTTGCCTGGATTTATTTTAGCAAAGAACAAGAAATAGAGAATTTATTTTAGAAGAGAACTAGAGAACTGGGGAAATAGTCAAGAGATTAAAAATGGGGCTAAACCCTTACTGAGCTCCTCTAGCATCAACTCTCTCTTTTTTCCCTGCTCCTGCAAGCTCAGGAAGCATTTGGACATCAGAGAAAGATATTCAGAGCTTGTTTGGGAGAAAAACTTTAATAAGTTCTTTAACTTATTGAGAGCTAGTTTGGTCCTTCTGCTGCCATAGGGTGTTTTATCCATCCACTGTGACTCTGCATGTCACGAAACTGTTTAGTTTATATCTGCCTTGTGGGTTTTTTTTTCCCAGGCAGCTGTAAAATACATTTATTTAATATTAAAAGGCCTGAGCTAATTTATTTTATTGCCTTCATTAGCAAACAATAAAGATGCCCTGTCCAACCCAAACATAATTAAAGTTGGCACGGGTTCAGTTTTGTGGCAGTAGTGTTATTGTTTGTGGCTTTACACGTCGCCTCCTTGATTGCTCTCTGCCAGAGTTTATTTAACTCCCTGAGTCTGCTTTTGATAAGCCAGTCTGACTGGTTGGACCTTGCGTGAGGGCAGAGAAGGGAAGTTCTCTTGGCATTTCAGCCTGCTCCTGAGAGGGAGCAATTAGGACAAACTGGCATGCTAAATGCTGCCTCCCAGTAACCCCCTTTGATTAACCCACTAGGCACTGGGTGGCATCTAGCTAATGGTAAATGCAGTTTTACTAAAGCTGGTGGCTGAGGAAACGATGTGGGTAGATACAGAGAAGCTCCATACTAAACTGGGTAGATACAGAACATAAATCATCTGTTTTGTTGCCCTAATTTGGGGAGTTTGTGAAAAATTTAGCAGGGAATTTGTGAACTGTTCAAAAGGAGTAAAAGTAGAGTTTGGGAGCTCCCTGTTTGGGGTGAGCAGAGTATATGTCCCCGTAAACTGTTTGGGGAGATCCTGACCTTGGGCCACTCATTCCAAATCTTCCCTCAAAATCTTGCCTTGGAAAATAAGATGAAGTAGGAAAACCGTGAGTGGGAGTGGGGCAGAGCCCGGGCTGCGTGACTGCGGAGTGGGGGGGTGATTACAGGGCAGGTGCGTGACTGGCGTGACGGGCTCAGGGCTATTCACGGTGTTCGGTGGCTGCTATCAGGAGTCTGGGGTGGCTTTGATAACGTGCCTGCTTGCTTGGAATGAGAGCCTGGGAGCAGAGGTGACTTCATCACAATTAGCATGCAAGGTCAAGGGCTGGAAAACGGTTGGGCCCTCAGTATCTGCAAGGACCTTGCAGGGGAGTCCAGGAATGAAGTCTAGAAGGACTCAGCAGTGTCTATTCCACAGCATTTTGCTGTGACCTTGCAGAAGCACCTCTGATTTGACTCTGGAAACCTCAAGATGTGCAAAAGCTCCTATTTCCGCTGTAGCTTGACTTAGTGGTTGGTAACTGGGGCACCCGGGGAAACGTGGCAGTACACATAATGTCTCACAATTAAAATACACACTGCATTTCTCATTTGAATGTGGCACTCGCTTATTACAGCTGGTTCTTGCTATATTTTGTCTGCAGAGGAGCCCAAACCCACGAGTAACGGTTGGGTTTCCTCCCGGAGAGGATGTGTGGGCTGGGGCTGTTCCCCTCTGAGCTTGTAGTGCTGCAGAATGTTTTCACTGCACCACTTCACGTTCCCACGATTCTTACCCCTTAGCACAGGCAGTCCAAACCTAGTTGGGCTGCCATGAGCACCCGGGAGGCCTCTGTCACCTCCAGTTCAGAGGTGGGAGTGTCTGGTGGGAGTGTGATGGTGACCCAGGGCTGCTGGGTGATGAAAAACTGGTAAACGGAGAAGAGAGAAGCTGATGGAGGGATCGAGTTCACGCCGTGACCTGATGTTTGACGTTGTGCCTGAGCAGGTGTTAGTTTGAGTCCTGGACCTTTTTGACCCAAGGTTCCTGACTCCTGTGCACCTCATCTGCCTGTCCCAGAGTTGAAGCTGACAGCTGGACTCAGCTGGGATTCCTTTCTTAGCTTGGAATGATAGAAGGAGCTGAGAGCTTTTCCTGCTGCAGCTGTGCTCCCGCTATGAGGCCATCCCATATGGGAAGAGAATTAATCTGTTCTGCTCTTTAGCTGGGAGACAGTTAAAGACATCCAGAACTTGCAGGATACTTGAAGGGAAGAATTGGGTGTGCTTCTGATTCCACGTATTGGAAATCCTCAAATGCAGAGCAAAGGGGTCAGAGATCAGAATTATTCTGGAGAAAAGTTAGAATAAAGGGCAGATTGCTGTGGCTGAAGATATTCAAGAGTATGCTGTTTAAACTGGGTATTAGGAAGAAATTCTTCCCTGTGAGGGTGGTGAGGCCCTGGCACAGGTTGCCCAGAGAAGCTGTGGCTGCCCCAT
>JAWMRA010000016.1:21113406-21140631 GCA_035584735.1 Pseudotriccus pelzelni
AAATTCTTCCCTGTGAGGGTGGTGAGGCCCTGGCACAGGTTGCCCAGAGAAGCTGTGGCTGCCCCATCCCTGGAAGTTTTCAAGGCCAGGTTGGACAGGGCTTGGAGCAACCTGGTCTAGTGGGAGGTGTTTCTGCTTGTGGCAGGGTTGGAATAAGATGAGCTTTAAGGTCCCTTCCAACCCAAACCATTCCATGACTGATATGTCTGGGTGATGCAGCTGTTTCTCACCTGTTCCTTAGGTTTTGCGTTCTCTCTCCAAATGCCATCAGTAATTCTTTCCAGTTTTCTTGTCTTCTGCTATTCAGTAACCACCAAAAAATTCCTGAGGCTCCCCTTGGCACAGACTGCCTTTTGGTGGCAAGGAATCCTCAGTGTTTATTTCCAGGAGAGTTTACAGATGCTGTTGTGGGGTTCATTTATGTGGAGTCAGTGCCAGCTTGGCCTTCTTTGAGCAGAGAAGTATAAAGAACCATCCCGAACAGTTGCTCAGGTGTGTGTTTCTCTTAGCTGTTGATTCCAGGCAAGCTGGCTATAGAAGGGAGTGGGAAGGATGTGTCCCTGACTACTTCAGGTGCTGTTCTCAGCACTTAACAAAACCTCTCTTGTTTGTTACCCTTGATCCACATGCTGGAGCATTTCCTGGCTCGCTAGCCCAGGCTGTCAGAAACGCCTGGGAAGTATTTCTGCAGAGTTTGTTCTTTGATCGTTTCCCTGCTCCTGTAGCGTGTTGTGATCCAGCTGTTGTGTCTGGAGCAGCCCTTCTGGCACGGCACAGCTCAGGGAACGCCTGCCTAGTAAATGTGGGATGACTTGTTTTGCAGTGATATGTGGGGTTTTTGGGGACCAGTGTCAGGAAGCAATGCACATCCAAGGTTTTTTGGTGGGAAGTCTGCTTCACAGCTTCTCTTCTGACTTTCACAGTGCTCAGAAACAGTTTATGTGTGGGTTAAAGCACTGGTGGCCTGGAAAAAACTTAATATTCCATCTATAAGTCACAAAGGCCTTCTCAGTGCGTGTGTTGCTAAAATTGCCTGCTGAATTTTTGTGGAAGCATGTTATTTTAAAAGCTCAGCAGTTGTGTTTAGCTGTTCTGCTTCACTCAGAGTAAGCTGATGCACTAATTTGGATTCATTTGGTGGTCTCGGAAAGAACTGGAATACTGAGGGAAGCAGACCGTTGGTAACAGCTAATAAGCTTTTTCACTGCTGTTGCTTCTGCCTCTGATTGTCCCCATTTCTGTCTCCCTCCCCTCTTTTTGAACCCTAGACTCTGGACTGGTGGTTCCAAGTGTGTCCTATGAGCTCCACAAAAAGCTGCTCTCGGTGGCGGAGAAGCACGGGCTGACTCTGGAGCGGAGGCTGGAGATGACGGGAGTGTGTGCCAGCCAGATGGCCCTGAGCCTCCTCGGGGGACCCAACAGGTAAATATTGTTCCACTAAAGATGAGCTAAAAGGCTGAGAGGTTTCCTCTGAGGTCACTGGGATGTGGGTGCCTGCTGCCAAAGGGATTCTTTTTCGCTCCTGCATCCCAATAGTATCTCTTGACTCGAAGCAGAGAGAGATGAGATTTTTCTCTCCCCTTACTGGGAATTTTTTCAGGGAACTGAATTTTGCACAGGTGTTGCCTGAGGCAGATTAAGCTGCTGCAGAATATCTAATGAGCTCTTCCATTTTGCACATAACTAAACCTTCCCTTTGTTGTTTTTACATGCCACAATTTAGCGATATCAATAAAACCAGAAGAGAGCTCATGAAAACAAAGTGCTGCTTAGCTTCTTGCAGGGCTAAATTAGCTTTTCAGGGATTTGCACCTTACCTGAGAGCAATCCTGCTCTTTTGGAGGGTTGTTTGCAGCAGCTTTGGAGTGCACTTACTGCTTTTTGCATGAACAAACGTGCTGACTCTTTTGAAGAGCCTTCTCTGTGCCTGCACTTCCGTAGTTGTTGATGTGGGTAGAAACTGCACCTGTGTTGTTATGCTGTTGATAGCTGCTCCAGATTACTTGCTCTTGACATGAAAGTTTAACCCTTAAACCCCCATCTGTTTATTCAGTAGTACTTTATGAGGACCTGATCACTTGATGTAGAGCAGCAAGTGATGACATACGGGCAGCACTGACCCTTGTCAGCTGAAATTCCTGCTGTAAGCCCTGATGGCTTACAGGCCAAATTAACTTTATTGTGCAGTTGATAAGGCTTAGGGAATAAAAATCATTTCTCTTTTTTTTTTCAGTTGTGACTCTTCTCATGGGGAAACTCACCCCTTATGTTTAAGGCTGGATAGTCAGCTTTCTTCTGCAGTCAGAAGACTTGGGACCTTGTGCTCTCAGCTAGAGGTGCAAGGAAGTCATGAAGGGAATGAGAAGGGAAGGCTGTAGGAGCCTTCCAGTATCTGAAGGTGCCTACAATGAAGCCAGGGAGGGACTCTTCATTAGGAACTGAAAGAGGGGAAATTTAGGTTGGATACACAGAATAAATTCTTCCCTGTGGGGGTAGTGAGGCCTTGGCACAGGTTCCATCCTTGGAAGTGTTCAAGGCCAGGTTGGATGGGGCTTGGAGCAACGTGATCTAGTGGAAGGTGTCCCTGCCTTTGGCAGGGGGATGGAACAAGATGATCTTAAAGGTCCGTACAAGCCAAAGCAGTCTGTGATTCTATGAACCTGCAAGCGGAGCAGCTCTCTACAGTCAACACCATACAGGGATGTAGGTTCCTTCTTCACAGTGATGGAAGATTTGCAAAACACCTGGCAATTTGCATTTTACTGATTTTTTTTTTTTTTTTCCTAATGCAGGAAGAAGGCAGGAAGCTTCTAGATTTATTAAGAGTCCCTTTTCTCTGTGTTTCAGGCTGAACCCCAAGAACGTGCACCAGCGGCCCACGGTAGCGCTGCTGTGCGGCCCCCACGTGAAGGGGGCTCAGGGGATCAGCTGCGGGCGGCACCTCTCCAACCACGATGTCCACGTCATCCTTTTCCTCCCCAACTTTGTCAAGATGCTGGAATCCATCACCAACGAGCTGAACCTTTTCAGCAAGACGCAAGGCCAGCAGGTGTCCAGCGTCAAAGGTAAAGGGCGGAGGAGCAGATGGGTTCTTTGGCGCGTGGCTCCCTGGTGCCTGCCCGCTCCCCTGGCACCATCTAGTGGCACTGCCTTGGCTGGGTGGCTGCTCAGACGCTGGAGGGACAGCAGGCGCTCCAACAGTGGAGCAGTTGTGCTGCTACAGATGTTTCTGGTCGGAACAAATATGGAAGAGCTGCTGTATGGATCCGAGTGAGAACAGCCATTCTTGTAGGATAAGGGCCTACCTTGTTCAGCATGTTGAAACTGCGAGTGAATGAGCATTCAGCTGCTGCTGCAAAACAGAAGGCAGCTTTGCTGAGCTAGTCCCAGCAGCTGTCAGAATTCCTGTCTCAGTATTCCACAGAATAAACTGAGCTCCTGTGAGTGCTAGCTTCTGAGTGTCATTTCACCAGTTGTTTTTTCCAACCTGGTTCATTTAAACTTGGGAGAAACAAACATGGGAATTAGGGCCAATCCTGGGCTGACAGAGCTACTTGCCTGTTACAAAACATTATAAAAGATTGAACAGGTTTCCCAGAGAAGCTGTGGCTTTCCCATCCCAGGTTGGATGGGGCTTGGAGCAACCTGGTCTAGCGGAAGGTATGGCAGGGGGGTGCAGTGAAATGAACTTAAGGGTCACTTCCAACCCAAACCTTTGCATGATTTTGCACCAAGGACTTTGTGGTGTATCAGGTAAGGGGAATGGAGCAGATGGTGGGAATGCAGCAGGTGTGATACAGAGCAGCTGAGTGCAGAGAGCTACAGAGCTTGTTGGGGCAGCCAGCTGTGCAGCACACCAGCTTCCTTTCCGTAGCAGAGGTAGGTTGTATGTTACGGAAAAACAGCTTTGTTTTTAAGCTTGTGAAATAGAAAATGGTCCTTTTATCATGAAAAGAGAGCACTACTGCTACCCTGGGCTACCTGGACTGGTGAGCTTGGCAGTACTGGGGCTGCTTACGTGCTGACCACTCAATGAGATTTTGTACCTGAGGGGCCATGGATGTTCCCGAAGTGTTAAAAATCTGTTCAGTATCGATGTTGGTATTTTTGGAGAAGGATGGCAATAACAGCCGGTAAGGCCAGACCGTGCAGCAAGACTGTGGGTGCTGAGGGCAAAACCAAAAATCTGCCAGCAGTGCAAAGAGAGGAGGCATCAATGAGCCTTAGTTCATGGTTTCAGCTTGTTCTCAGCGCTCAGCGGTGTTTGTATTTCTTTCAGACCTCCCAGATACCCCCGTTGACCTAGTGATCAACTGCCTGGATTGTCACGAAAATGCCTTTTTGAGAGATCAGCCTTGGTACAAAGCAGTTGTGGACTGGGCCAACCAAAACCGGGCCCCCGTCCTCAGCATTGACCCCCCGATCAGCGAGATGGAGCTGGGCATCGACGCCAAGTGGTCGCTGGCCCTGGGCCTGCCCCTGCCCCTGGGCGAGCGCGCAGGCCGCGTGTACCTCTGTGACATTGGCATTCCCCAGAAGGTCTTTCAGGAAGTGGGAATAAATTACCACTCGCCCTTCGGCTGCAAATTTGTCATCCCCCTGCACTCCACTTAGAGCCCGTCCAGCCACCCAGCTCAGAAGGAAGAGAAGACAGGAGGAGGAGCTCTGTCAGATAAGCTGTCCAGTGGATCCTGGCTGGTAAACTCATGACGCCTTAAGGATGTGAAGTTCTGGAGAGCTTGCCTTCCAGAAGAAACATTGTGTATTTAAAAAAAAAAAAAAAAAAGAATAATCATAAAATGAAACAAAAAAAAAAAGAGAAGCGAATGTTCCTGCGAAGCTGTTTTCATTCTCTTGTGCCATGGGATGAAGGAACGTGCAGGAAGATGGTGTCTGTCCCTGGCAAAGGTGGCTGTTGTTGCCCGGGCCCGGCCGGGACGTGGTACATATAAGGGTAGTTTGGAGCTTTGAGATGTGTTTCTGGTCCTTCTGGTTGGATATTCCCAGCAAGGATGCCCTGGTGGGAACAGTACCCCTTGATTGTGTAGAAATCCCTTCTTTTGAGGGAGAATCTGTTTTGGTTCCGATGTTCTTTTTGACTCCCCCTCCCATTCTGTGTTCTGGAAGGCAGGTGTAGCTTTCTCTCTCTCCCTCTCCAGGCCCTCATGGAGAGCATTCCCTCTTCAGAAAGCTTGTGTGAGGAGCCAGAGGCTCCCAGGTCACACACGCTCTGGGGACACTGATGTCCTCAGCTAGGCCTTATTGCTTATATACTGTTGGCTTTTCTTTGTTCACTTTGTGGGTGAAGCCCAGGGCTGTGGGCTCGAGGTATGTTACGGAAAAGAACTTTTCCAGGATACTTGTGCGGTTTGGATTTGTTTCTTTTAGTCTTTCTTCCTTTTCTGGCACAGCGAGTGGCTGAACCACGGAAAGGAGAGTGAAGCAAGGCAGTGTTGCTCTGGGTCTGTTGCACAGTGTATGATGCAGGTGAAGTTTTGGGTAAGTTCCCCCTGTGCTTCCAGTACCCCTCCTACATTTGGTAGGGCTTGGGAAGTAGCTTGTGGATCCGTTCATTCCCTTTGGAATCAAAGACTTTGTATAGGGATGGGCTTGTGGGTGTGTCTGTGCTGAGAGCCAGCCTGAGGAAGGACTGGGGTCCTGTTTGCTGGCAGGAGATGGTGTGGTGAGAGGGGTATGGCAGGGAGTTCTAGGCTGAATTTCCATAGGGAATCTGTTTTAGTGCTGCACTGTCCTCCCGTGCGCCATTGGGAAGCACTGGGTTATTATTCCCTGTGTTCATTTTGCTGGCCCCCTGGAGCCTTGGTGCAGTGCCTGGAGCAGGGATGAGCTGAGGAACCATCAGCTAACTAGTTTTGGGAATCAGCTTAGGAATCCATCATGCTGACACCTAGTGTGCCCCCTGGGGGCTTTGTGCCTGGCAGCTGAGCCAGGGAAGCGCTGGAGATGCAGAAGGTGCTGTAAGGCCAAACTGTTCCTTTGGAATCAGGCTGATGCCATGAGTGTGGGCAGTGCTTGAAGCTCTGCTGCTCTTTCATACTTTACATGTCCCCAGGGCTCCTGCAAGCACCTAAACCTTGCACAGGAGCTGCTCTGGCACCTGGGAGAGCTTCAGACCTTCCAACGGTGCCCTTGTCCAGGGCAGCCAGTTCCCTTCGGAGGCTGAAGCACAGGAATGTGTGGGTCCAGTGCCTGGACCCCACCAAACCTACAGACCCAGTGTGCTCTGAGCTGAGTTAGTTAGACACTCCTCTTTCTCTTTCCTCTGCTTAGAACAAAGGCAAGGGGTATCAAAGGAGGAGGGAAGAGCCTTCCCTAGTTGAAAACCTGGAAGTGCAGAGCACCTGGAAGGACCCAGGAGGCTGAGTGCTGGACTCACCGTGCAGCCCCAAGGTCTCACCCCCTGCACCTCACCATATCTACCTCAGCAGGACCAAGGGCTCTGCCCTCGCTGGCTGCAGCCCTGGTTCCCCTCAGCTGCTCTTGGAGGGGCTCAGTGACTCGGCAGTGCTGGGATAGAGGGTGGCCCTGCCCTCGAGCTGTTCCTCTCCTGTGAACAGGGCAAAGCATTGTTAGTGGCATTTACCACGCTGTGGTTCTTTCTGACCTGGACAGGACAGCAGTGTGGTGGTTATTTATGACACAAACACAAGGTTTCCTTCTGCCTTTCTTGGTTTTTCAGCTGTTTCCACTTCCTTAGATCTTTATTTGGAAGCAACAGTGGGTTAAAAAAGGTTGTTGCTGTAGTCAGTGTTAGCTTCAGTCTCCTTATTTTCACTCTCTGCTCAAGACACTTGATAAGAGACTTGTTGGTTCAGTTTCTGTTTTCTGTAGGTTTTTCTTGCCCTTTCTGGGCAAACCCTTTCTGGGTTTGGCTGTTGTACTGTAGCTTGTACCCACGGAGCAGTAACAGGCCACTGGCTGAAGTTACCTGCCTGGAAGGCACTGAGCAGGTAAAATGGCAGGGATTAAGTTCTGGGAAGCACTGAGGCCCTGCATGTTGCCAGTCTTGCAATGGTTCCCCACGTTTAAACAAAAAAATAAAACGAAATAAAGTGAACAGTGTTGCACAACAGGAGGGTACAGACCCTCATGTAAGGAAAGGGATTCCCAGTCCTGAGTGGTGCAGTGTTAGGGCACAGCAGGCAGCTCTGGGCTGTGTTAATGTCACAGCGTGCTCACTTTCTGGTAGATTTGGGTATTTGGCTGTACTTCCCCTCAGATCCAGATGTTTCTTGAGGAAGTACTGGCTTCCCACAGCTGAAACACTCGTGAGATGTGCGCTCTTCTGGAGCACTTGAAGACCCAGAAAGTGGTCTGGGTCCCTTCTTCTCCCCTGTCTCCCCACTTACCAGTTAATTCAAAGAATGGAACACTTTTTTTTTAGCTGTGTTTGGGATAGTTTCTATTCCCAACCTGACCCACCATCATAGGAACTGCCCCACAGTACTGCTCTGGTCACAGACACATGAAGATCACTGCGCTGTGGCACTGCTTGATATTCCATTTGTGACCTAATGTTTGTAATGACCAATTCCTGCCACTATGGGGGATTCCCTGAAATAAAGTGCAACTATTCATGTGTGCTATTGTGTGCAGCTATTTATTCTGCTCTGATTCTAGAACCTTCCTCCTGCAAGGGCAGAGACCAGGGTGAGTTCAGTCCACTCACCCTCAACGATTCCAGTTTATTTTTCACCATCTCCCTCCTTTTGGCAGAAAAGCCAAAGCTGGGAGCAATACAACCCTACATCTGCCTACAAGGGAAGTATCAAACAATAAGAAACACTTTATTTTAACTTTACAACATATAAATAGACAAATCTGTGCTTTCTGATGGAGCTTTCCTTCCCCCTCTGCTCCGCAGGGTCCTTGTGGCAGTGCCCCAGCCCCTGTGGACTCAGGGAGAAGCGGGGGGCTGAGCTGCAGAGGCCAGACTGATCCATGCCTACAGATCCCAGCTGTCATCTGCTCAGGTCCCGACTGGTGCCTCGCCCACACAGCATCCTTTCCTCTGCAGAGAGGCCAGCAAAGAAGGGATGCAGGAGGGCTTCTGAGAACGTGATCCTCCGGGAAGGGTCAAATTCCAACATCCTCCTCATCAGGTCAAAGAGCTGGGCATGCTCCAGGGAGTCGTGCAGCATGTATGTCTGAAAGGGAAGGTAGGGGGGTACAGAGAGGGGCTCAACCCAAGGCCCTGAGGCAATGGCTGCATCCCATACCAAAATACAGCATCCTTCCACTTCCCTAGTACCCGTCTTGCCCAGCCAGACCACTATCACTGCAGATGAGAGTCTGAGGCTCTGTAAAAACCAGTTATGAAGGGTAGTTCCCATTCCCAAGCCCTGGACCCCAATCCAGGGAAGGGAGCAGCACCTACCCGCAGGGGCTTGCAGTTCTCTTGGACGTATCTCCCATCGGACGTGTTCTCATCCCATACCAGGTTGCCATTGTGGAAGTATTTTTGCTTCCTGCAAAGGGAGGGTGATGGTCAGCAAGGCAGGGTATCCCCCATGGTTACATCCATCCCAGGGAGGACAGAGAATTGTCCCGAGTCCTGTACCACAACCAGGGGCCTGTGCTGAGGTCAGGAAGAGGTTCTTACCGAGTTTTGTGGACCATGTGAGATGGAAGCGGCCCAAGGATTTTTTCCATCATGACAAGATGTTCACGATTCTCGTGGGTCTGCAAAGGAACAGAGCAATGGGTTAACTCAAGAGGTTGGAGAGCTGATGACAAAAGGTCTGTCTCCTATAGAAGTACAGGGGAGGAAGAGACAAGCCTCCATCAGGAACGGTACAAATCCTATCCACCTCTTCCTCTTTTGATTTTTCCTTTCTTCAGGGAATAGAAACTACCTGAACCTAGAACCCAGGGTGATCTGAACCCTGTCCCTTCCAGAAAGGCTCAAGTCCTCAAACCATCAGACTTCCTGGGCTCATCTTCACATTCAGCTTCTGATTTTTAGTGCCTGATCTGCATTTCTCTCCCCTTCACTTAAGTCTGAACCCTTTTGGACATGAAGGATTCTTATGGAACAAGAAGCCTACCTGGAAGAGTGTGAAGCCACGGTAATACTCAAACAGAATGCAGCCAGTGCTCCAGACATCACATGGCTGTGCCCAGCCCAGCTCTGGAAAGAAAAATCAAATTAACTGTGCGCTCTCAACAAACCCCATCAGGTTTCTACCAGCTCCTTGTTGGAGCCACAGAGATTACATCAGGACAGACTTAGAAGTTATCCATCCAAGAACTGGAGGGCTCCTCATCCTGGGACAACTGTTCTACTCTGCCTCCCTGAGTGTCCCCAAAACCCAGCAGTTCTCACCCAGAATCACTTCTGGGGGACGGTAGTGCCGGGTAGCCACGATCGTAGTGTGGTGCTCGTGATCAAAGGTGGCACTTCCAAAGTCTGCCACACGGATGCTCGTGTTCCGGATGGATTTCTCCTCGCAGCTCTGCAAGTAAAACAGAAGTCAGGATCAGGCTTTGGAAGGGACCCTCTGCTCCCACCACTCATCAGGGGGGTTGTAACTGTGAAGCTCTGAGCTCTCTACATCTCAGATCAGCGTAAGGAAAACCACTGAACACTCCACTCCAGGGACTGGAGCCACTGAGGCAGCCTTAAGGCTTTCAGAAGACATGGGAGAAAGAAAAGGCCTGATTTCCCACTTTCTGTTCCCACTAAAAAGGCTTTTATGGCCTGTATGGAGCAGGGAAGATAAGTTTCTGTACGGGGGGAAAGACAGGCTATTCCTGATGTATTCATTGTTCCTTTGGACATAACTCACCTTATTCTCATTGTACAGAGTGTCAAAATCCGAGTTGACAAACAAGATGTTTTCTGGCTTGAGGTCAGTGTGAGTCAGCTGGTTGTCATGTAGAACTGCACAGAGGAAGAAGACAGAGAGAAAAATGTCTGTAAGAACCAAAGAGAAGCACCCCCACAGCTTTGTCCATCCAAGTGCGCAGCCAGCTCCTCCTCAGTTCCCTCCTAGCCCATTTTGGGGAGCAAGGCTGGCCCTGGGTGACTTACATCTCAGGGCATGGCAGAGCTGGTATGCCATGTGCCGGATCTGAGGGAGAGGGTATGGCTGGAAGTTGTTCTCCTTCAGGAACTCAAATGTGTTTTTGCCCAAAAGCTCAAAGGCAATGCACATGTGGCCGTGGAAGTTGAACCAGTCTGACATCAGGACACACAAGCTGTGCAGGGAGAGAGACACACGGATTAACCATCCTTCAGGGATCCACAGAACAGTCCCTGTTCCTGCCCACTTCAGAAGTGGTTGATGAGCAAAGCTCCAAGCCAGCTGACTCAGGAGCACAGCAATCCAGAGAGGTACCTCCTCCCTGCTTTGCTAAGCCACCTTTAGACACAGCTCCCCAAATCCAATGGGACAAAGCAACACAGGAATGAGACCAGTTTCCCCCTCACCATAGGAGTCACATCCTGAGCCCTGCGTTTCTTTAGATATCTTGTGTGCAAGGATGTGGTTCTGACTGGCCAGGAGTTTCGTAGGAACTTACAATTTGTTCTCCTTGTCCTTCTCTTTGATTTTTTTCAGGACGTTGATTTCGAGCCTGGCTGCTTCTCGGTATTTTCCAACGTTTTTTATGATTTTCAGTGCTACCTGCGATTTGCCTCTGTAAGGGAAGGGACAGAAGGATGGAATCAGAGGAAAAACCTGTGCCCACACATCCTCAGCCCACAGGGAGAGGATACATCCCAGTTACTCCAGCCACGTTTTCATGTGTCATTTGTCCTAACAAAGCTCTGCCAAAGGTGCTGCTTTGGCAATAGTTAATTTGAAGCGAAAGGTTATTGCTGGGTAACACTCCAGAGAGATATTCCTGACACAGCAATCCCCAACGTCACTGCGATTCCAGCAGCCACCTCCCCGCTCCAACTGTGCCAGAGATTCCTGTGGAGGCAGGAAAGCCAGCTGTGGCTCCTACAGCATGCTGACCCCACGGCTCGGAGCCAGACGAAAGGTCAGAAGGAGACAAGGGTCAAATGTAATCATGGAGGAGGTTAAAAAATATAATAGAGAAATGCCCTGGCAGATGAAAAGGCCGCTGGGCCCACCTCTCAGCTGGAGCTCCCTGCAGCAGAACAGCCTTCAACAGCTGGAGCCCGGGGGGTTAGGCTGGATATTAGGAAAAGGCTCTTCCCCCAGAGAGTGGTTGGGCACTAGAATAGGCTCCCTAGAGCAGTGGTCATGGCACCAAGGCTGACAGAGCTCAAGGAGCGTTTGGACAATGCTCTTAGGGACACGGTGGGATTGTTGGGGTTGTCCTGTGCATGGCCAGGAGTTGGACTTGGATGATTCGTGTGGGTCCCTTCCAACTCAGGATATTCTAGGATTCTATTCAGTGAACTTGTGCCACTGAACAAACCCACCCTCTTTCCCTTAAGATATCAGCCTGCAAATTCAGGGGGCTGAGGTATGAGCCCTTCCACTTGCTCTAAGAAACAATTTCTACTGTAGCAACACGTGGCAGGTGATAAGTTTGATGCCACAGAGCCCAGGTGAAACTGCCATGCTCGTGACCAGCTGGGCTTGATTCACAAGGGACAGGTGAGTTACCTGGGAGGGAAAGATGCCCACCTGGCATGGTCCACACACTCCACCACTTTGCCAAAAGTGCCTTCACCAAGGCTGCCAACAATTTCATCTAGGAGAGAAAACAGGAGCGGATGTGAACTTCGGGGGCTTGGCGAGAGCTGAGCTCCTGCAATTTCACAGCAGTAAAACGTCAAAGCAAACAAAAAAAACATCTCTCACTGCTACACTCTTTAAACTCAAGTGTCTATGGTCTGCCTCAGGCAAGTTACTGGTCAGTAAATAAAACGCTAGAGACCCCTCCAGTACAATACGAGAGATCTGGTCTAACACGGGGATAAAAGTAGAGAGGTAAAGTTTTACGAAAGGTGGCTGTACATCGCTCTTGAAGCCAATCGCCGATCCTGCACACCAGGTGACCTTCCTTGTCATCTTCCACGCTCCTGCTGCGCTTACTGCTCTGTTGGCTTCTCTGTACACACCGCCCCCCGAGACGGCATTTTGTGTGGTCATTCAAAGGTGGAGAGACGACGGTGCGTCGGTGGTTGGATTTTCCAGATCCCAGCATTTCATAAGGCACACAGCATATATAACGATAGGGATATTGCAAGGGACACGTCAAGACACAAACTAACTTCAAAACAGAAAAGTCATCAACAGCTACAGGTATGTAAAGAAAACTCTCTTGTTAGCTACAGCCTCTGGTGCCGCTGCCACCTCTCAGGCAGGGAAATGCCCCCCTCTTCCGGAAAGGAAAGCAGCAGCTGGGAAGCTCCAGTGTGAAGGTGGCTTGGCGTGGCACCACCATTCCCCACAGAGGAGCAGCTCCCTCCACAGCACTGCAGGATGCTGCCAGAGGCACAAAGAGAAGGAGGCCTTTGCCAGAAGAATGTCATTTCTCCGCTGGCAAGCGTGACGAGCACTCAGTTTGGACAGGCTGTCCAGTAGAAGCCAGAGTAGCAGTTATCCTTCTGTGTATCCTGCTCTTTGTACCTCGGTTAATCCATCTCTGGCTCCCCAGAGCCGTGTCCTGCCCTGACTGTGAACCAGCCCTTCCCATCCTCACAGAACCAACTACCACATCAATCCTAAATCCACGTGCCCAACTGGCTGCACAGACCTGGTGGGGCACATCAGCCTTGGAGTGCCATTTTAAAAATGGGAGAACTTTAATAACAGGACAGATAAATTCATTCCCAGTGAACACTTCAGGCAAGGTCCAAGGTCACGTTCACCCCCTGCTACTGCAAGCTTCTACTGGAAAACCAGCCGAACGTTCCTGCAAGGAGCCAGGGTCCATGAAACGAGCTGCCCTAATTCCTCATCTTGTTCTAGTCAGCCTTAAAAATAGTTACAATCTCCACAGCCAAAGAAGTTAATGGAAACCTCGACATTTCCATGCCTGAGCTTCTAGTGGACTTCTCTATTGTGCCCCTCGCTGCCCCAGCTGGTCCAAAGTAATGAGCTAGGATCAAAACTCCCCCCAGAAAAACCAGCTGAAATGGAGAAGGTAGAGAAGACAGTTGGAGAGTTGTGGGGCTTCAGAGGACTGTGCCTAAGCCAGCCCAAACCTGCACGGCGTCACCACTGTGAGCACCTCGTGCTGCAGTGTTTCCATCACAGCCCTGGCTCTCTCTAAAGCTAAAATTAAGAAGTCAACTGGAAAGAAATAAAAAGGAAGAGTTCAGGAGTTCCCAGCCATGCAGATTATCCTAAATAATGCTGGGATCAGACTTTGGTCATTTAGTTGAGATAAAGTGAGAGGTGGGAGCATTTCTTACAGGAGAGGAGTGGGAAAGTGCTTCGTCTCACACCACTTACAGCATATTCCTGTGACCAGCCTCCCCACCCAGCTCCAAATATTCCCTGGTAATCCTTGGAAGGAATGCTACATTTCAGGGTTAAGTTTGCAAAGAAGCTGAAATCCAAGTGGAAACAGCAGATGGGGACACATGCATATCCTCTGAAGGTGGGAGCCTCCGTGTACTGACAGGGGTCAATAACAACTCCGGAGACCTGGGCTGATAGATCCCACCCAGAAGGGGATCCTGGCACAAAGCCAAACTGAGGAATGCTGCACACCAACACCCCCCCCTCCGCACCCCGAGAAGCAGCAGCTGTAGGCAGAAGCGAAGCCCTGGCCACGGATAAAGCCGAGCAATACGGATCGCTGGCAGCGGGGCTGGCCTGCAGCCAAGGCTCGCCCTCGTCAGCCCGTCACATGGGTGCCGTTGGAAGCTCTCCCTGATCCCTTCCCTGGCCGCAGAGAACACGGCTTAGTTCCCTCACGTATTAAGGCTACAGGGGCTGGACTAGTAAAAATCAATAGCTACGAATGCTTCCCGCTTAACATGACACAGATTTGGGACTTCACATTCCACAGAATGAAAACAAACACAGAAACAGGATTCGAGGTACTCACCCAGAGTGTTCGGAGCTGAAAGGAGGCAAGAACAGTTAAACCCTGACCATTCCTGAGCTCATTCTGGATGCTACTCACCGAGGAGGTACTGCTACAAGACCTGCTCCTGCGTTTCCGGCAGTGGTGCTGGTATCTCTTCGGACGGTGCTGATCTCTGCCCCTGGATCGCCGCCAGTTCCGTGGCCGCGCCGAGTAATAGTCCTCCCCGAACGACGGGCTCCGCTCTTCGAACCTGTAGGCATCGCTGTCCCGCCGGCACCTCCTGTGGTAAGGCATCCTCTCATGGCTGCAGCACAAAAAACAGCGCCGTTATCAGCCTGGAAAAGCACGGAAGGCCGAGTCCTCCTGGAACTAAGTCACAGAATCACAGAGTATCCTGAGTTGGAAGGGACCCGTTGAGTCCAACTTCTGGCCCTGCACAGGACACCCGGAGAGTCCCACCATGACCCTGAGAGCGTTGTCCAAATGCTCCTTGAGGTCTGTCAGCCTTGGTGCTGTGACCACTGCCCTGGGGAGCCTATTTCAGTGCCCCACCACCCTTTGGAGAAAGAGCCTTTGCCTCCTATCTCCCTGACACAGCTCCCTGCCATTCCCTCAGATCCTTTCACTTGGTCACCAGAGAGAAGATGTCCTCCTGCTCCCAATCCCTGTGGCAGGAACTTCAAACCCTCCCCTGTGCCTCAAATACTGACTCCTGTGGAGGTTTGTGAGAGAGAACAGTGTGGCATTTCCACATTTCAAGGAGCTGGGGAAAACCACCATCTATCTGAGCTGCCTACCTTGTTGTGGACTCCCACCCTTCGAAGTGTTCAAGGCCAGGTTGGACGGAACTTGGAGCAACCTGGACTAGTGGAAGGTGTCTCTGCCTATGGCAGGGGGTGGAACTGGATGAGCTTTAAGGTCCCTCCAACCCAAACCGTTCCAGGATTCTATGCTTCCACCTCACCTAAGCTTCCTCCGCCACCACACACGCAAGTGTTTGTCATCATTCCTCTTCCCTCGGGAAGGTCTCTCATTAGTTCTTAAATAAATGAGAACTAAATCCAGCAGTAGGGCTCTAGTTGTCACCCCAGGGTGGGCTGGAGGTCCCAAAACACTGAAACCTTTGTGAGCACACACACACCCCCACCCCCACCAGCTCCACAGATCATTAGAAAGAGCCAGAAAGAAAATTTGCTCTCCATAGCGTAGCCAAGCTCCTGTCCTGCTAGCAACAACCTCACAGCATGTAAGGAAAACTTTTGGACAAAGCTCATCTCTGCATCAGGAAGGACCTGAAGTCGCCAGACAAAGCTCACCTTTGACATGACACGCGAGGTTTTGGGTACCACGCGGACACATCAGTGATGAGAGCAGCCCCTCCTTCTTCTGCCCCCCAAAGCACAATTGCCTTCTCCATCCCAGCTGGTCTAACAAACCAGATCTCACTGCGGGTCTTGCCTCACACCTCACTGAGAAAGATGCTGTGTTTTAGGTAGAAGATGTTGTAATTCTGAAACCAAGGTAGGGCGCTGGCTTCCCAAAATAATCCTGGGCATGCGCCAGGCCAGGTCAATGCTGTCACCCAGCGGTGGCCTCACTAACCAAGACCTTCAGCCCGGAAACAGGAATTTTTGCTATTTGCACCTCTGGTTTGTCAACAATCGGCTCCCCTCACCGACAGCTTAACGGGACACAGGTTTGAGTGTGGGGGTTCATCTCCGGTCCAGAGTAAAATTCCAGACTCTGCCAAGGCAGCAGCAGCTCTCGGTCATTGCTAAACCACCCAAAACACAAACCATGCGGCTCTGCTCCAACATCGATCTATTCACCAATTCATCATTGGTGAAACTCCACGGTGCACTTTGGACAAACACAGGAAACAGAATAACAACCCGAAGGACACAAAATCAGAGACCGGAGAGGCTGAGTCTGAAACTAAGCGATAAGACTGTTGTCACCCAAAAAATGCCTATTTCAATCCAAATCTGTCCCAAATTACCCACCGGATGAAAAAATGGAAAAGTCCATTGCATGTGCCAGTTGCGTTTCACAATCCACTTCCTTCAAGTAAACAAAAGTCAGACTGAGGAGAGGAATTAATGTAGGGAACATTTAAAGATGAGCTCAGCTCCAGCCTGGCTGCACCTGCCCAGTCCAACCAGTGGAACCACAGCAGCCCCAGCACCAACAGCCTGCTCTGGTCACACACTGTAGCATGGCTCCTGCCTCTATTCCAGAACCCTCCTATTACCAGAGGCCTTATCCTGCTTCCAGCACCTAATTGTCCCTGTGGAAACGCTGAACAAAGACAGAATCAAAGGTAAAATCCAGAACCAAAGCAGGAGAGGTCAGTAGTGGTTGGATTCTCTAGCTGGGATCCTTTATGAGGTGGGGGAGGAGCGTTAAATTGTTATCTACTTTAAATCTGATTTCAATCCTGTCACAAGGAAGTGGTTTGTTGGGAGAAAGGCTTTAAGGCCTCTACAGTGAGGAAACGTGATTCCAGGGCAGGCTGTTCCCTCGCTAATATTAAAGCCGCGTCTTCGGGAAGAACTTTAGCGCAGCAGGGAGGACGCGTGCACACACACACACACACAAGTAAGCCCTTCACTTCCATCCCTGGGATTTACAGGTTTAAAGCCGATCGGCAGTCAGGGGATGAATGCCAGCTCGGGAACACCAGCGGGATCAGGACGAGGGTTTATTGGATAACCCGCCCCGAAGCGCTCCTACCTCCTGGATCGCGACCGCCGGGAGAGATCCCTGCGGGGAGGGTACCGCAGCCTGCCCTCGTATTCCCTGCTCCGGGACCGCCTCCGCTTCCACCTGTGTCCCAGGTCGCTCTCCTGCTCCGGGGACCGGAACCTCCTGCAGTGATGCATCTGCGGGGACAGGGGGATTCCAGGTCTCAAACCCCTCACCCGCGGGTGCTGCATGAGGCGGGCTGGCCCCGGGGGACACCCCGGCCCTGCCAGAGCCCGCCCGGGGCTCGTTGGTGCCGGAGGGCGCTTCGCAGCCGAGGGTCCCGCAGGGAGCGGGGGTTACGGGGCCGTTACCCGGCCGGGCCGGCCCATTCCCCGCTCTTCTCCCCTCGTGTCCCTGCCGTGTCCCCCCGGCCCCGCTCCCCCCGCGCTCTCACCGCCGCCCCTCCGGCCGCGCTCGGCGGGTGCGGCCCGGCCCGGCCCGGCCCAGTTCCCGCAGCGCCGCCGCTTCCGCTTCCCGGACCGGGGTTAAACCCGCCCCGGAGGGTCGGGACGGGGCGGGACCGGCCTTAAACCCGCCCCGGAGGGACGGGACCAGGGTTAAACTGGGACTGGAAGCGAGGGGGGCAGGGTGATCTTTCGCAACGCTCAGGCGCCTCATTGCCGCACCATGGCCTTCCTCGCTGCTGCCGTCCTCACCCTCAACACCGCTTCCTTCCCGTGGTCTTCTTCCCTGTAGTCTGACGCACCATGGTCTTCCCCACTGTGGCCATCCTCATCCTCCCCATGGCCTTCCTCTCCGTGGCTATCCTGTCTACGGTCTCTGTCACCATGGCCTTCCCCATTGCAGCCATCCTCACTGATTTACTAATTAGCACCAGGCAGGGGTCTGCTCTTTCCCACTCCTCGAGGTGACCTCTCTTCTCACCCAGGCCACCTCTCCAGAGGACATGGTGGATAACTGGCACTGCTGGCCCACGAAAAGGATAGAATTCCAATGACTCCACACATGCAATCATCCCCGACCTCTTTATTTATTTATCAACCACTTGTTTGGGTCAGCAATTAATTCAAAATGCCAGTGGACACCTTTCTCACCAGGTGATATCAACATGTCCTTGTGGCTCCTCTCTGAGGTGTGTTCCAGCTTAGGAGGCCGAATGGGAAGGGTGTGCTGGTGATGGCAGCTTGGAAGGGGCAGTAGATGCAACCACTGTGGTGGCCATGGGGCTGCTCTCCCAGCTGGGTGATCTTCCTACCCATCTCCTGCAACAGCCCAGGTTCCGTGTGTAGCACCGAGATGGTGATGGTGGACAAAAGAAAGGCCCCTCCTCTCTTCCCAGTGTTTAAGCCACCTCAGACAGGCTCAGTCTCCTCTAGAGCCATTCAAGAAGGGGTTGTGCCAACCACCACTGATCTCCACTCCTGGAGCTGGAGCCCAGACTTCCTCCCACAATGATGTGTGGGTGAGACCTCACCTCTCTATGGCTTGGAGATCCCATTTAGTTCACTCCTGTGGGCACCTGAGTCCTGGGCAAGCCCTGTCTGTGGACTGTGGTCAGGCTCAGGGTCTGGGGATGTTGGGCTGGATCTGGTGCCACTGCGCTGACTCCAGTGGTCCCCGGCTGCACATGTCCCTCCAGTGGAGCAGCCCGGTCCCGGGGGCACGTGGCCCCACCTGCACACAGCCCAGCGCAGAGCCGCGGGCGTGGAGGCGAGCCTGTGGCAGGAGAGGGGAAGTGGGACATGGCTGGTGGCCTTCCATCATCCCAAAACCAGTGATCCCACCCCAGCAACCTCCTGTGGGCATCAAGAAATGGCTCTTCTGGGGGCTGAACCTCCCAGGTGCAGGAGCACAGGAGATCCAGGTCACCCCCATCCACCTCACCTGCATGACAATGAACTCCAATGCCAGGTCTTGCTGCTGGATGTCCCCAGCAGGGATGTTGAAGAGGAAAGGCTTGTTCCACACAGGGTTGTAGCCGCTGATAGATTTGGTCTCCTTGGTGTCAATGACACAGCCGTCATGGTAAAGGTGGATGATGATGTAGTGACCTGGAAATGGAGACAGAGCCATGGAGAGAGGGACCTGCTCTGGACACATGTCAGGGAGGAAGGTTGGAAGTTCCCCAGCTGTGCCAGGGGGGCTACAGGACCTCTGTGGAACCATGGGAAGAACACAGACAGCTCCTGAGGTTTCACCTACCCCTCTGTGGTCAGAAGCAGGGACCTCTGAAGTCCTCAGCTCACATCCCTGCTCACATCCCAGGCTCCAGATGGACTGGGAGAGCCAGAGACGACAACAGACAGCAGGACAGAAAGCCACATGCTAATTTTTGACCATAAATACATATATTTAAAGTATTTTGGGGCCATATTGGGGATATTTAGATCTTAACAACTACGCTTCCTATGCTCATTTTCATGGAATCACAGAAGCATTTGGGTTGGAAGAGACCTCGAAGATCATTTCGTTCCAACCCTCTGCCATACTTGGAAAAGGGAAGTTCAAAAGGAAATGAGACAATCTGCCATGCAAAAAGAGGAGAAGTCATTGCCTGTGCCCACCTGGGCATCTCCTCACCTCCTGGTCCCTGTCCTGTGTCCTACCTGGCATGCCTGGCATGCGTGAGAGCCGGCCCAGGTCCTCTGCCTTGCGGACCAGCACCTTGATGCGGCTGGCCAGAGCCTGGTACTGGAGGAGAAGGAAGAGCTGGCCGAGGGATTTGGGTGATGAGGAGAGGATGCTGCAGCTCATGTTGTGGGCTCTGAGGCACTGGAATGGGAGGAGAGAGCAGGAGAAGCCGTGAAACCACCCCCAACCTCATCTTCCAACTGAGTGATGCTTGTCCCCCATCAAGGTCAAGAAGTGAGTCAAGAAGGTGGATCTGATGTTCACCATCACTGCAAAGATGGTGCTGGCTGTGCATTTACACCTTCCGCCCCAGCACTCCCCGAATCAGAGGTGCAAAGCCCCCAGGCAGAGACACTGACGTGGACTTGTACCACAGTGGAGCCCAACACAGGGATAATTGCCTCAGGAGGCTCTGCCTCTTCCCATGGAGTTTCAGTGCTCTGAGACCAAGCAGACCTGACACGAAACATGAGGACAACCCCCTGCTGGAGACTGCTGCCATCCTGACCTTCCTGAGCTTGGTTTTGGTGCTCGCCAGCTCCCAGGTGTAGCTGGAGGAGGCCCAGGGGTCCCAAGAGGCCTGGGCGCAGGGGAACAGGACCTCCCCCACAAAAGAGTCCCTGAGGCTGCGTGACCTGGCGTAGACGGCGAAGCGCAGGGTGGAGCTACTCAGCTCCTCTGGGCTGTATGGGCCGAACCGGCACGGCTCCAGGGCGGCAGGACAGAGGCTCCGGCGGCACACGGCCACACGCTGGCACGCCGGGAGCTGTGGCACCAGGTACACCTTGATGTAGGAGCCCTGGTCATCCCGCAGCCCCTTGGGCAGGTGGGAGACGCCGAGAATCGTCACGGTGAGAACGGCCTCGGGTGCTGAGTAGGACAAGTCGCAGTGGAGCTGGGGACGCTGCTCGGAGGGCAGTGGGGATCCTGCCATGGGGTGGACCAGTGGGCTCTCCTTGTTGACGAGGAGTTTGGCTCCGGAGATGCTGCAGCGGCGCTGCCACACTCCCGCCAGCTGCGGGAGGAAGGGGAGAGTGGGCAAGGATGCTCTGACACGGAGCTCGCTCTCATGGGATGCTGGTGATGCCCGAGCACCCAGCACCTCTCCTGCCATCTCCTCGTACTGTTGCTGGATGGGCACTGGCACAGTCACAGCAGGCAGAGCAGGTCCCAGCTCCATGGCTGCCCACTCCTGGGAACGTGGGCGCCGGCGGTGCCACCAGCATGTGGCACAGCCCAGGAGGATGCTGAGGCAGAGGAGAGACAGTCCTGCATTGAGGAAGATCTGCAGAGGTACTGGAGAGAGAGAGCGAGCACCATTAGAAGGATGTATCTCACCAAGACTGCGCCAATGTTACTCTCCGTGGGTGCTGGAGCATTGAAAGGAACAACAGCTGGATGTTCACATCCCCTGGGACCCACCTTCCCTCTTTATAAGCTGGGATTGAGCTGGAGCATCCCAAAGCCAGAAGGTGGGAGAGGAGCTTGCAGGGCCAGCACTGTGCTTGGGCAGCCTGACACCAGTCTGAGGCTAAAACAAACCCAGCCTCGCCCTGGGAATGATAAGGGCATGGAAAACACGGGAGTTATCAGCCCTGCTGCCAAGCTGACGCAGTTTGGGCACGATTAGTGCCATGCTTGGGGGGGGCACCGAGGGCATAAAGGGGAGCAGAGGCACCTGCTCCAGAGCATCTGGGGCGCTCGGGCTGCCCCCTCCCCACCCCACAAAGTAGCAGTGGGCCCTGAGGTGTGAGACACCCAAGCCTGGCCCTGAAAGAGGGGAACCTCCTCCCCCAGCTGTGCTCAGAGGACTGAGATTCTGCAGGTGGTGAGCTGGGCTTTATCCCTCCCAGTAGGGATGTCTGTGCGGTTTGCAGCCTCCCTAACAGGGTGGCATCCCTGCACATTGGGCATTTAGGGAGCAGGGAACCAAGCTCCTGGACATCAGGGCTAAAGTTCCTTAGGAAATGTGGGTTTCAGAGGTGGTATCTGTGTGGTTGTGCTGGGACAAAACCTCCCTGTGCCCAGAGCTGGTTTCGCCTCCAGCCCTGGAGGGAGGGATTAAGCAGACCAGGACCTGGACAAAGCTGTGCCAGAGCCTGAGCCGGGTTCCATTAAGGGATAGGGATGTTTGAAGGAGAAAAGCAGGCATTGTCTCACCCCACTGGGCTGGGCTTCACTCCCCAGGTGCCTTAATCGGCGCTGGGCTCTCCTCAGCCCTTTGTTGTTTGTTCAGGAAGCCAGGTTGTGGCTGGGATGAGTGCTGAATGGCGGCATTTAGGGAGGGATGGAGGGAAGGGGGCTGGGATGTAAACTTGCCTGAAGGGTTATATTCCAGTCCAAACAACGCCTGCCGATGCCTGCGGCTGTCCAGCCCCAAGACAGCGAGTTGGGGGGGGCAGAGTGTGCCCACCCCATGCATACAGACACACGCGGGTCTGCAGGGCTGGGGGAACGGGAAGGTGCATCAGACCCCTTGGGGTGCCCACTCTGGGGAGCTGGGGCAGCTGAGCTGAAGGATCCCGTGCACGGATGTGCTGCACCAAGGTGCAGGGCTGTCCCTGGGCTGCAGGGCTATCCTGGACTGCGGTGACCACCACGGAGTCCCCTTGTCACCTGAGACCCCCTGTCTGAGCACGCCTGGATCCAGGGAAGAGCTTTCTCCAGCCCAGCACCTTCCCCCCTCCAACCATAAGGCTGCAGGTGGCTAAACCCCATGGCAACACACACCGAGGGTGGTTTTCCCCCGCCTATTGGCAGACCCCACCTTACCTGCCTCAGGCATCGGGTTTGTAGGGAGAGAGGTGAGGGCAGGTGAGTCCTTCAGCCGTCTCAGCCGCATTCACGCAGGGAAAGCTGGGAAAAGCCAAACCCAGTGACAAGCAGGAGGGGAGGGAAGGTGGGGGGAAAAGGCTGTGCCTTCACCTGCCTGCTGCTTGGATAGGCTGGGACCAGAGCCCAGGTGAGGCCGGCCCGCTCTTACTGCTGTGTGGGGCTCACCTGCAGACAGGTGCTGATGGAGGGGGCAGGTGGGACGGGAGAGGTTCCCAATTCCATTGAGTTTGGTGGGAGAATGATTCCATTAAGTCAGTTTGATGAGGAAGGTCATGGGCTCCATCCCCTTCCCAGGATCCAGCGGACACAAAGGGGTCCCCAGTCAAAACAACTGCCGATATGGGGCATTGGAAAGACTGATACAAAAGGGACTGGAAATCAGCTCCTCTCCCACTGCCAAACTCGTTCGATGACTGGAAGAACAGTGTCCATGTGCTGTGCAAACAGCACAACAGGTTGGAAACATTAAATGTCCTTTTTGTGGGGAGGGATTTGGGAGACAGTTTGCCCTGGGTAAGGGACATGGGACAGGTACAGCAGGTTCAGCAGCACCTGGGAAAGGAGATCCCATATGGTTTCTATCAGTATCCAACCTGGAAGCTCCATCATTCCAGCCCACGGGGATCCAGTTCATTCCTAGCCACCATCTCTAAAAACATCCCACCAGCCCAGCTCCAAACTGCGAGTCCAAAGCCCCTGTAAGGATCCAGACCTCAGCTAGGCTGATCCAGCCTCTAGGAATAATTTCCTGGGACAAAAAAAGGGAAATCTTTAAATTCAGGGAGACAGCCAGGGGCACAGAACAGGCTTGGGGATCACAGTGTGAAGAGGTAGAAGTTTATTGGAATATAAACATTCAGATAACCTGTAAGATAGAAAAAACCCAACAACAACATATACAGACACTTGTTGGAAGGAGACGTTGAGGTATTTATCCACCGCCTAGGCTATCACATTTGTTTTTATTTACTTATTTTATTATTTTTTTTTAAATAGGTAAGAAAACTAGTAGCAAGGCTGCTGCAGCTGTTTGGAGAGAACATCTGATCCCAATCCCTTTGGAGCACACACACACACACACGCACGTGCAGTGGCCAAAAGGACTTGGTGTGACACGTTCACATTCACTTTGGGAGCCGAGCAGGCACACACAGCCTCTCCCCCTTGTCCCAATTTTTGTGCCTTCCCAGCATCAACTGGGAGCTGCCTGAAGCAGGTTTGGTTTGGTTTTCCCAGCTGGCAAATTTCCCCCTGGAAACAGGAGCGTGGAGGCTGCACTGGAGCAAGCTGGGGGCTGTTTTATTTTTTGGCTGCTCGCTGCAAAACCTTGGCTGGTGTGGAGTTGGGAGAGGATGGAGCAACACTGCAAAGCGGAGCACTTCACACAGGAACAGTCCTACTCGCAGTATCAAACCCTGAGTACTACACAATCGATGAAATGGAGCAGGGGGGGATTCACCACCCTTGCTCAGCCTTTCCCGGCTCTGCTGCTGGTTTCCATAACCCTGTCCCCAAAGCCTGGCAGCTCAGTAGGAGATCTGGAGCTCAGACTGCCAGGATCAAAGCCAGGCTTAGAGGAAAGGGTTAACTCTTCACAGTCTGAATGGTCCTTGTCACACTGGACTGAGAAAGGACCAGTTTATTGTTGCAGCTTATTTAACTGAGGTATCTGTTACGCATCCCGACCTGATTCTTTCCCTGAATTGGATACAAAACAATCTGTTAGTCCTGGCTAGTTCCAGTCTAGGTTGAGTAAAGCTTATAAACATTAATACTCTAGTAGTGTCAAAGCAGTTCAGTGATTCGAGTGCCTTTCTGTGCAAGAAAACACAACGTTAGCGTGTGAGACAGAATCCACCCCGGACCAACCTCTGCTCCCCAGGGCCAGAGAGCAAAGCAGAAGGAAAAGCAAAAAGTGCCCCAGTCCCACTCAGAGGAAACAGCCCCAACCCCATCCCCAAATAAAATAAAACTAAAAAAAACCAACAACCAAAAGAAAACAAAAAAAGGGAAAAAAAATAATCTCACTGAGCCCCAGAGCCTGGAAAAACCTCTGGAAGCCTGCGAGGATGAAATGCCATGGAGGCCTGTGGGATCAGCCCAGCTTCCCCACGCCCAGAGGGTGGGCACTACTCCAGCTAAAAGCAGCTGGATGGGACATCTTGGAGCAGCATCCATCTGAGGACATATGCATTCCCACCCTCTGGCTCCCAAACAGTCCTCATGATGTCAGGTAGCAGGATTACAAGCATAGGCACAGATCCTGGAGCTTGGAAAAATCAGTGGGACTTTGAAGACACCCTCATGTCCAAGATGAAGGACAAATCTAAGTGAGCATCACTCCTGCCCTCTTTTCCTGCCTCTACCTGTCCTCCTGTCATGCACATGTCCTGGGATGATGCTGGAGCTTGGCTCCTGCTGGCCTATAGGATGGGGAAACCACTGCTGCTTTGCTCAGCCTTGTTTTAACTTTCTGTCTTTGGTGATACATTTAAAAATTAAAAAAAAAAAAAAAGAAAAACAACAACCAAACAAACACAATGTCAGCAAACCCACATATTAAAAAACCAAGCGATAAGATATGCCAATACTTCCTGAAGAGGTTAAAAAAACAACCCAAACCCAACAAAACCAACCCAACAACAAGTACATATCTGAGGTATTTCATCTGCTCAAAAAACCTGACTTGGGCCTGGAGCATGGGAAGGACGTCACCAGGGCAGGAGGGATGGAGCTTGGATGACCTCTCCGGGCTGGGGAAAGGCCAGAAGGAGAGGGGGACAGCATGAGGCCACCTGAGCAGGAGCTGATTTATGGAATCAGGGCCAGCTCTGCTTCCAGCTGGAGGTCTGAGGGGAAAGGGCAAGGAAGAGCCTGATTTCCTGTTCTCCACTTTCTCCTGGAGAGCAAAAGGTCTCCACCGCTCAGGTGCAGTTTGAAGGGCCCTGGGCAGCTGGGTTTGTTCAGGGACAAAACCCCCCGTGTGTAACATTAACCACAACACCCACGCACACGCTGTGGCCCCCACGAGATGGATTGCAGAGATGACCTCCTGTTTCTTCAGCAAGTGCACATGGGCAGCTTCCAGGGGTACTGGAAGCCACCTCAGGAGGCGGAAGTGAGACGGTTGATCTCAGGAAAGCCTGGATCAACCCAAGTGATGGTGTCATGGAGGCAGAGGACCAGAGGAGCCACAACAAGCTCAGGCTGTCAGGGTAAAGGTTAGTGGGATGAATTCCTCATGGGAGACAGGCAAGGTCAACGGCATTTAAAACTTCTGAAAGCCTGAAGGCAACAGGGGGGATCAGGCAGCACCGGCAAGAACCAAGCAGCTGATGGAGAGGGTCTGAATGTGGCAGGGAGGGAGAAAGTCCTTCCCCTCATGCCAAAACCGTGGAGAGGCGGAAGGAAGCTCACAAGCCTCCTGTGAGGACACAGCAGGAAGGAAACAAGCAGTTTGCCTGTTTTGCAGCACAAGGGAGGACAGGGCAAGGCACCCCGCCGGCTCTTAGGATTGTCAAAACACGGAATTGGTTGGTGGGAAGAGTCCTCATGGTTCCTGGCCCAAGGAGAACCAAATTTCCCTGCCCCAACTCCAGCTCTTTCCACCTGCCTTGGTGACGTCTCCGCCATGTCTCAAGCCGCAGCTCCTAGAGCCCATCCCTGATTGAAAAACGCCAGGCGTGCCCCCCCTCCATGTCCCACCCCCGACAGGAACACAGCAAACCCTGGGAGGAGGAGGAGGAAGAAAACAAAGAGCAAAAGGGAGGAAGAAAGGGGGAGAACAAAGAAAAAAAGGCTGGACAAAGAGATGATGAAGAAAAACTCGCTGGCATGGAAAGGTTTCATCACCATCATCATCATCATCATCTTGCCGCTGGGCAACCACAAAACCAGGTTCCTTGAGATGAGGTATCTGTGCGACTCCCTCCCGGCTCGCTCCGGGAGCCAGAGGCCAGTGTGAGACAGGGAATGGGCCGCCCATCAGAGAGACCAGCTGGTGGAGGGCTCTGCGCTGGGCGTTCCTCGGGATGAGGTAGGGCTGGGAGAGCAGTGGGAGCTGCTGCTGCTGCTGCAGGAGCTGTGGGTGCTGGAGCCAGCGAGGAGGTGGACGACGGGTTTCTGGGCAAAGAGCACTCCTGGGAGGCAGAGAGGAGGGTGATGGAGCGGGAAGGGCAGGACACAGAGCAAAGGGAAAGCTATCCAGTCCTGAAGACCCCATCCCAAGAGAGAGAGGCTCAGAGCCAGACCAGAATTCAGTGCTAATCAGGGAAGGGATCCCTTGGTCTGGCAGCCTGTCACAAGGATGTTGTCCTTACAGAAAACAGATCCCAAACGGCTTCTACACTTTTGGAGGAGAGAAGCAACTTCCACTGCACGTCAGAGCCAGGCCTCTCACTTGGGATTTGCCCAAGGATGTGCAGGTGTGACCTGCAGAAGCGAAACTGCTCAAGCAAAATACAGAGGACAATTCCTGATTGCTAGATATGTGTGAGGAAATGCTGAGTAAGGCACCTCCTCAGGAGAAGGGGGATAATACTCTTTCTTATTAACACTTTCACAGAAGACCCTTCCTTTACATTTTAAAAATACTAACACCAAGAGAAGGGTGTTCATCCTGGCCAGGCCCAAAAAATAGAACAGAAATCACCTCCTCCTGCGCTTTCTGATCCAGACAGATCCCAGTTTGGCAAAGCCCAGCCCCTGGGAACACATGACCCCCTCCACTTCCCACTCTGCTCCCCCAGCCTGGCTCTCCCCTTTCCCAGGAGGGGTTTCTCACCAGCGTAAGTGGTGCCGTTGATCTCCACTGACATGTTAATGCTCCCGATGCCGTTGGGTGACAAGTTCAGCGCTGCCGCCGAGTCAGGCTTGTCTTCTTCCAGGAAAGAAGAGATGCAGAGTTAGAGAGTCACTATCTCATTCCCTGAGCTCCCCAGAAGTGACCACAGCCCTCCTTTTTTCCCCTCTATGGAGAGGAAGGCCCCATATGATGTCCATGTTCTATTATGTCTGTTGCCCAGAGAAGCTGTGGCTGCCCCATCCCTGGAAGTGTCCAAGGCCAGG
>JAWMRA010000016.1:21141547-21168610 GCA_035584735.1 Pseudotriccus pelzelni
GTTGCCCAGAGAAGCTGTGGCTGCCCCATCCCTGGAAGTGTCCAAGGCCAGGTTGGACAGGGCTTGGAGCGACCTGGCAGGGGGTGGAATGAGATGAGCTTTAAAGTCCCTCCCAACCCAAACCAGTCTGGGATTCTATGATAAGGCTACAAAGGTGTGTAAGTGCTCTGGTGTGAGCTGGGCGAAGGCTGGGAGCCCATGAGCGTTTGGAAATCTTCCCCTGAAGGCCAAATCGATGTTCCCCTCCCAAGAAGGAGCTGGGAGCACATGAGACAAGACCATATTTAAACCAGCTGGATTGTGGTCATTGTTAGGAGCACAGGCCTAGTGCTCAGCTCCTCAGGGAGCTGCTGTGACTTGGTGTGCTTGGACTGCAGCAGCTCCAGCGGCCACTGGAGGGAGGGGAAAACCCAGGAAACACTCCATTTGGCCTGAAATCTGGGGACCTTTTCCTATATCCTCAGCCTGGAGGGTGATGGGCAGCTCTGGAAGTATCAATGCAGAGCAGGGGATGAGTTTGCATGGATGTTTGAGGGGAGCTGAATATCAAACTCTTCGAGAAGCTTCTGAACCTCCAACCTAAGCACTCCATAATGGTGCGCCTGGATTACGGGATTTCGGAGGAGAGCAAGGCCATCACCCCCCTAAAAACTCCTCATTGTTAAGGTTTAACTTAAATGTTATCATGCCATGACAAGCTCGTGCTGTGCTTATCAAAAGCACCTCTCAAAGCACATTAAGATTTTGCTTGTACACTTGGGAAAATTAGGGCACGAAAGACAGGACAGCTTTGCCTGCAGTCAGCTCACAGAGGTAGGAATACTATCCCTGAATCCTCAGGGCTCAGCCTGTTACTATTTGTAAGGACTAAAATTGTTCCCTGCGTTTTGATTTAGAAAGTTCAGGGTGAAAGTAAAGTGAGATTAGAGGGAATGAACATTACTTGATAAAATTTGTATTCCCTTTTACTCACTATTTTAGTTTTGATGTGAAGTTTAGGTGGATGCACAGCTGACAGGAACTGTGCAGTCCCAACCCCAGCTGCTGCTGCTGCTTCAGAGGAATCTACTTTGACCCTTTTCCATCTATATTTCTGGCAAAGCATCCCAAAAAAGCACTGCTAGAACAAGAACACCTCTTCCTTTCTTCTAAGCCGTGCCAAACTTGCCTGGCCTTGTGCCTCCTTCCAAATATACAATTAACAGGGAGCTGAGGCCTTTAATTTTAATGGATCAAAAGGTTTGGAGGGAGCAGCTGTTGGGACTGAGGCTTTGCTTTCCTGGTGAGGTGCAGCCTCGGGACAGGTAAGGGAGCCAGGGCATTAATCAACTTTTGAAGCCCCTCTATCACAGTATTGATTGCAATGAGTGACCTTTCCAGGGTGAGTCCCCTTTTCCAGAGCATTTCAGAAGAGCATTTCCCAGGCCATGAATGCTGCTTGGATGTGACCTCCTAACCCAGCCTTGCCAGCAGTTCTTTGCCCTGAGGCTGTGCAGATGTGGGCAGAAATCACCTGCCTTGCTAAAAGCCCTGGGATGCGTAGGGCCCCGTGCAGACACACAGGTCTTTATGGCCTCCTCACCCCACCTGGGAGAGGTCATCCTAAAGGCCATCCTAAAAGCTGGGCATCTCTCTCCCAGTCTCCTGCAGTTGGAGACCTGTACCAAGCTGTAACTTCCGTGGTCAACTAACAGGGTGCAAGTTCTGTGGAGGTGGAAGAGCTTGAGCCCTGCAGCAACCTCGCTGTGCTGGACACAGCCTGGAGAAAGGGTCTCGTTGGGTGGGCCAGGTGGGTTTGATCAGCTTGGATGCAGAGCTCTGTGAACACGGCAAAGGTCCCTCTGAATCCAGGCTGGATTCAGATGAGGCTGGATAACACAGCCAGCAGTAAAGCTCAACAAAACATTGCCACGCTTCAGCATTGCAGTTGTTGTGCTCCATTTTAACACCTTCTTGATGTGGCCCCTGCCTGCGACCCTGAGAGATAACCCGGCCTTTGTGTTTGACATTCCAGCTGGGAGCGTTTCCCTCCCTGCTGCAGTTTCCAAGGGCTTTTTGTCTGTGTTTTGTCTCTGCTGCTCACCCTTGCCGTTGATTCTGATCTTCATGGGGATCTGCCGTGCCATGCTGAACAGGTTGCGCTGCAGAGCCTGCTGGACAAGCCGCTGCTCCTCCTCGCTCGTCCGCGAGACCTTCTTCTCCGGAGGCTCTCCCGACTCCAGCCTCTCCCTCAGCTGCTCCAGGGTGGCTGTTCTTGCTGCCACAGTTGCCTGCTGGCTACTCAAGGTCACTGGCACAGCAATACGATTTGGCATAGACACAGTCAAGGGCACTCCGTCACCTGGAAAAGCAGGAGCGAGTCACTTAGTCCCTCATGCAAGGGTTTAAACCACAGGCAGGCCATTTCAAGCCACCCAAATCCCACTAATCTCAAATCCAAAGCAGTCTGGATGAATAAAATGGAAACCCCTCAGTTCAGGAAGGATACTGAGGTGCTGGAGCAGGTCCAGAGAACAGCACTGAGGCTGGTGAAGGGACTGGAGCACAAGCCCTATGAGGAGAGGCTGAGGGAGCTGGGGTTGTTGAGCCTGGAGAAGAGAAGGCTCAGGGGAGACCTCATCGCTCTCTACAGCTACCTGAGAGGAGGTTGTAGCCAGGTGGGGGTTCGTCTCTTCTCCCAGGCAACCAGCAGTAGAACAAGAGGGCATGGTCTCAAGCTCTGCCAGGGGAGGTTTAGGTTGGATATTAGGAAGAAATTCTTTACAGAGGGACTAATCAGGCATTGGAATGGGCTGCCCAGGGAGGTGGTGGATTCTCCATCCCTGGAGGATATTTAGGTGAGACTGGATGTGGCATCAGTACCATGGTCTGGTAACCATGGCGGGGTTGGATCAAGGGTTGGATTTGATGATCTTGGAGGTCTTTTCCAACCCAGCTGATTCTATGATTCCACAGTAACTGTGTTTCAGTGCCTCCAACCACAAGTAAAAGTAGCTGACCTTTTCTGATCGCTGCTGCTGGAGACACTCGAGGGTTGCTGGTCCCGCTGCCTGGTGCCACGCCGATGATGGGGAAGCGGATTTTGGGGGGAGACAAGAGGGAGGGAGGCCCTGTGGTAGTGGGCGAGTAGCTGAACAAGGAGGAGCTGTAGCTGGGCCGCCGGCCCTCCCGCCGGTTCCCGTCGATGGCAGCCTGGAGCTCCGCCGGGGAGCTCAGGGACTTCTTCTCGCACTCATAGGCATAAAGGTACTTCATGTACCTGGGGAGAGGGAAGCACAGGGAAACTGCAGCAGCTGCTCAGCAAAATGTGGAATTACAGGCTACAGAAACAAGTAGTGGGGGCAGGAAGACTCTCAGCCTGAGGTTCTCTGCCGATCTGGAGCCTTTGCAAACCATGAGCACAGCTGTGATAAGCACTGGGCAGTTTGTGCGTGAAGCAAAGCTCAAACCCTGAATTCACTCAATGTTCGTAGGAAAACAGATGAATATATATTACTACACCCACAAGGGCAGAAAAAAATCATCCAGAACTCCTTCACAACTAAAATACCATTTAAGAGTCATTCACAAATCCTTTACAACCGAGAATCTAAAATTCTAAGAACGACGATCCCAGACCACAACACGTAATTCAAGGAAGGAAGTTTGACGAATTGCCCTTGTTCAAGTCATTTGTGCTGGGCAGCACCAAACCTTATCCCTTTAGCACACGGGTTTGCAGGAACAGCCTGCTGTACCAAAGGCTGAGAAAATGGCACAAGCTTCCCTCTATGGGACTCAGGGGTTTCTAATAACTCCCAAGAAAACTCTAAGAGCTGGGAGCAGATTCCCAGAGCCTAGCCCTTCACAGCTTTGCCCCACTGCATAATTTTACAGGCATTCTACTTTCACAGTTCTTTTTCTGCTGCTTATTCCACTTTTTTTCCTTTCTTTCTTCCCTAATTGAGTACTGCAGGTCAGAAAAGCAATCTTCACTGTGAGGAGATGCTAAATTCCAAGGTTCCAGTGCTAACAGACACCAGAGGATCAGGCTTGATCCACTTGATGCCCAATATCAGGAGGTCTGTCTCCCTCTCTCCTTCCTCCCTGTGCCAAGTGCTTTTCAGAGACAGACAAGACCCTCCATGCCCTGAGGAGTTTAAAACTCTGCAGAGGCAAAAAAGAGGGCAGTGCAAGGGATTGGATCCACATCCAGGAGCCCAGGTCCTGGTGCTGCCCAGGCCATCCCTGCTGTCAGCCCCTCTGACTTACTGTGTCCGCAGGGTGAACGCGGCACTGGTGATGGAGGTGGGCAGGTTAAGGCCTTTGGTGATCTCCCGCCAGATCTTCTTGTTGATGATTTCCACCAGCCCTCCCTTTTCGGTCACCAGCTTGTAGAGCATGTAGAGATCCAGGATCTGCTTTGCCATGATGGGGATCCGATTGATGGGAGTTCCTGCAGGGAAAGAGCAGGGAAAGGAGCGTGGAGTCAGGGAGAAAAGGAGGCCAAGAAAACTGGCAGGCTGGGGCTATTGATCTTCCTTCTAATAGGAAATTCAGGAGCTCTGTTTGCAGCCTGGCTTGAGGCCTCTGCGTGAGCAAGTAAATGAGGCAGAGAAGTGCAGCTACGTGGCACATCCTTTCCGTGAAAGATCCTTTCCTGTGGGCAAAAGCAATTAACAGACCGATAATAACCCACAGCAACGAGCAACTTCTAAACTAGAAAGAGGGGAAGTTGAGACTATTCAGTTCTGGGGCTGAGGCACAGAGGAATCAGTTTTATGAGCTCAGGGCAATCTCAGATAAAAATCTGTATTGGTTGTGCTCAGGAAGGTGCTGAGCAGCCAGGCAACTCCAGGTACTTTATGTTGGAGTTCAACTCCCTTATTCCCCAGGATCTGCTGTTCTGTATTGCTTGGGAACAGCAAAATAAAGGAATAAATGATACTAGAGAGCATCTCTCCCACACACATCTCCACCCCCTCACAGTCACATGCACAACTTTTGCTACAACCTTGACAGGTAAATGAAGGGCTGCTCTTTCCACTGCTCACACTGTGTTTTCATCCTCCTACTCTCCTTTTCCCTGAATATGCTTCCAAATAACTCCCTGATGAGGCCACATAGCAGCTGTGAGGAGCATCAAGCATCCCAGAACCTTTTGGAGCCCAAACCAAGGTCTTGTTCTGTCCTTCTGAGCGCAGACACGGAACCAGCTCTATCCTTCCTGCTCAGTTTTGTCATCTTTTGGGTTAACAGAAAAGAAAATCTGATTTTTAACCTGTTAGTGCCCCTTTAGCAGCTCCTCAAAGGGCTAAAAGTCAAATTAATGAGATTTAGGCACGAAAAGGAAGAAGGGGGGAAAAAAAAGCTGAGGCAGCAGCCCTTTTATTTTGCCTAGGAAATACTGTCCCGGATCAAAGAGCCATCCATCTGAGGTCAGTATCCTGTCTCCCACAATGGTCACCACCAGCCTTTACAGGAAAGCCTGGGAAGGGCTGTAATGGACAATCATGGAATGCCCAATCCACAGGGAACGCTTGTGCCACTGCTCGTCAGCCAGCGATTCACTTAATGCCTCGGAGCAGAGGGGTTTATGGCCCTTATAAATGGGTTTTATTCTGTTCAGTGAAAAGGAGCTCAGCTCTGCAGATGTCCTCATTATACATCCAAGTGGAATTTTTCCCCCCCCCTCTCTTTTCTTTTGGAAGCCTGTTAGGCATTAGCTCATGGTGCCAATTCCCACATGTTAACGAGGTGGTGGATAAAACAGTAAACTTTTTCACTTTCAAGGGCTGAAAAGCCCGCTAAGTTATTACTCTTAAAGTGCAAGCAAACATCAGGAGCATCTGATCAGATTCATACCATTTTATATCTATCACTTCCTCTTCTCCTTGCCTTGTCCGAACAACCCTTTCCCTGCCCACAGCAGAAAGTCCACAAAGCAGTAATTCCACAAGCTGCAGCAGATCCTCTTCCTGCATTTCAGAGGTGACCGTTCCCGGGGGGGGGGGAACAGAGGTGGAGATGTTTCCAAACCCTGTGAACGCTCCGTGGCTCCATCCATCCCAGCTGGCCACCCCGAAAAGCCTCGATTTGCTCCGTTTTTTGCCGAGCCTCCATTTTGCCTCGGAGCGTTAGCGCAGATGAGGAGCTCAGGAACAGCCCCGGAGGACCCGCAGAGCACTGGGAACGATCGTGTTTCCAGCCCCAAGTTATCATTCATCAGCTGAGCCCCAGCAACCACAGTCACACCCAAAGGCAAAACAGGGAATTACTTCTCTCCAAGGTCTCTAGGAAGAGCCAGGGCTGGCTTTTACCACCCAAAAATGCCCCCCTGTGAACTAATTAAAGCTGCAAAGCCCGTACTCCACTGGGGCAGGATCAAGCCCCTTTCTCCCCCGCTCCTCCAGCAACTTGGTGTCACCTTCAAAGCCACCCACTTTTCCCCAATCCAATTTAGGGAATAGCATTAACTTGTACAGAAGGGACTTTCATCCAGCTCTCCTTGGACACTAACCAGATGGAGAGTGAAAGGGAAGGTCATGGATAAAGCTCCTCAGGCGAACAAGCTGTTAATACAGAAGTATTAAGAAATATCCACTTTTTAATATACTGCATTCATCCCAAACACATCTTCACTCTCCTCCACTCCCCCAGCTCAGCAATTGGAAAAAACACCAAGTATTTATCCAAATGCTCCTGTGAAAGGCACAAACATCATCTACACCAGTGGAAAATAAAGGCTTAAACATTTCCAAGGAGACTGCTCCAGCTGGAGCAGGAACAACACTGAGATTTGACCCCCCCACCTCAGCACCCCTTGGACACTTTCCCTTCCTCAGGTTTGCTTTAAAACAAGGCCAAAGTGTCCTGAAACTTCATTTGTAAACTGAATATAAACTCCCCTAAAAGATATTTATATAGAAACACAACTTTATAAACTAAGCTAAATATGTTTATACATAGAATATAAATTTATTAACTAAGAGAAAACCTCTAGTTTGTTTTCACCCCATAAAATTTCCTTATACAGAAGAGAAACTACAGCAGAGACAAAACTACTTCCATCCTTCTTCCACTTGAGCATGTAGATGGAATAATTTCCTTTCCATCCTTTCCTGCAGCATTACTCCAAGTAACATCGCCCAGATAGGGCAGAGAATGATTTTGGGTTTGGCCCTGGTAAATTCTCTGTATTTTCCAGAGCAAGCCGTGGCTGAGTGCTTCCTCTGATCTCTCCTCCCCCAGCCCTCTCTGAGGAAAGCCGAGGCGATAAAGTCTTTATTGGAAACCCCCACTGCTCCAACAGGAAAGGCTGAAAAACGAGTATCATGGGACGATTGGATGCTGAAGCCGAGCGGATCCTTTCACAGGCGGCTGCAAGGCTTGTCAGGGGCCATGATGGATTACTGTCATCTGGCAGCATCAGGATTAATGATCCGGAGGTCAGAGGGGAGAATTCCAGAGGGAAAGGTCAGCAGCCGGGGGCACAGCATAAGACTTGTTGCCTTTTGATGGCAAACTCATTTTACTGTACTTCCAAGCCTCCCTCTCCTGCCAGCTCTCAGAAATTCTGCATGCCTGAAGCCTTGCCTGACTTCAGGAGGAAGAGGAAGATGACTGGTTCCCTCTCATAGTTTTCTTGGAAAACAACTTTCCTTCCTTCTAATATAACCCCGGCTACGTAACTTGGCTCATTCCCGCAAGGCATCAGTCAAACAGGGGGCACCAGGAGCCTCTTTCCACTGGAAAAGGGAAGATGCAGAGTTGATGGGAGACCTCAGAAGATGAACTCTAGGGTAGGCAAACTCTGGAAGGGAAGTCATCCCATAG
This sequence comes from Pseudotriccus pelzelni, assembly GCA_035584735.1. Lineage (NCBI taxonomy): Eukaryota > Metazoa > Chordata > Aves > Passeriformes > Tyrannidae > Pseudotriccus > Pseudotriccus pelzelni. The sequence continues at coordinate 21,149,363 of JAWMRA010000016.1, forward strand.
CCCACAGGCTCCTGGTTTTCTGAGGAGAAAGACAGCTGTAGCTACAATTCAGATTTCTGGAATAAAGAGTTTCCCTGGAAGAAGGCTGACTGTACCTATAAACATCTCTGTCCTTCAAGGGAATTTCACCCCTTCAAAAGCCTCTTCTGTTCCAGCCAGATGGAAGAGAAGCCTCAAGGGCTTATCTGGAGAAGCCTCAATGTCCCCCCTATGTCCCCTGCTCTGGAGAGGCAGCAACTGTTTGATTTTCACTCTTCAAAAGCTATTTGAGCAGCTGAGGAAGCTGTGAACCCTAGAAAACCTTGGAATGGCTGGTTTTACAGCTACAAACCAGCTCCTGGGGAAGGGGGTTTGGCCAAGCCAATGGCATATGCAGGCTCTGCTCCCTCACTCAGTTGTCCCCGGCTGAGGGACTAAACTTTGGACCATCATCTTCCTCACCCACCCAACCACGCTGCCCAAGGGGGTTTGTTTTCCTGTTCTTCATCCTCTCCTAGCCAGACTTCAGAGTCAGACCTCAACCTGAAGATGCAGACTGATGAAAACCGCCCGAGAGTCTGTTTTTAACCAAATTATAGGAAATAAGCCCCCTCTAATTCTTCAGGGGTTTGCTTGGCTTTCCAAGTCCTCTATGATAGAGATTCCCCCCCAAGAGCCACTCTCCCCACTGCAGGGATTTCCCCACCATCAAGCAGCCTAAGCCATGACTCCTCCTGCATGCAGGAGACAAAGAACACTTAATTACATCCATCCTGCAGCACTGCTTTTCCCATCACCTCCCACTTCTCCTATCCAATTTACCTCCAGAAGTGTCCATTTTATAGGAAGGAACAAAGGGGGTAAGAATCTCAAATGTTTATTCTGCAGAACAACACTTAAATTGCAATAAAACACGTTCTGCATTGAAAAATGGGCATAGAAAAGGCATTTTTAAGCCACAACTTGTAAGAGGTAAAGAAAAAGCTGTTCATTCCACTCTAATATGTTCAGAAGAGGAATGATATCAGATAGCCAGAAGGGTTTTCCCCGGGAAACTGGAAAAGCCTACAAGGTTTAAAATAACATTGAACCAAATATTGATGAGAACTTCACGTTTCTTTGAAGGGAGGCAGAGTAATTACTTGGTGTCTATGATCTCCCAGGCTAAACAGAGGGAAAATTCAGCCTCTACAGCGTCGAACACGAGCAAATCAACTTGAACCCTGCGCTGCCTCAGCTCCTGGTTTGCTTGAACACCTCTCCAAGGACAAATCCTGGCTGGCTTCAGGCAAAGCTGGGGCTTCAGCCACCCCAGCTGCCCCAGTTTTATCTGTGGGTTTGGCTCACTCAGTGTTACAAGGAAAAGCAAAGGGATCCAGCAGGGAAAGCACCTCTCTCCTCCCCGCTGTGCCACAGCTGATCTGCCGCCTCTCTAGGCATGGCATTCCCACCTCCCAACAGGAATGTCACTACCTGATCTGGAGCCTGCAGCCCATTAGACACTTCTATCCAAGCGGGAGCCAGGATAGAGGGTAATCAATCATGCTCTATTTGACAGGGGGCCACTTCTTATCTGCACCCCTTCAAAGCCATCAGTCCCTCCCTCCTCCCTGAGTGGGGCTGACAGCAGCCCCTTATCGAATTTCGGCAGTCCTTTATCAGATTTCAGCTCCTTAACTGGCATCCAGTGCCCTGCTCACATTAGCCAAGGCTTCCAGCCACATTAACCTTCCCCTGGACGAGAGATCCCATGGAGATTTGTTCTCCTGTACCCAGCTGGGTCCAATATATTCCACGGTACCAATTTCCTCACCAGATGTTGAACTCCTGTGCAACCGGTGGTGGGTTTCCATACGTACAACCTCGGAAACACAGGGATAAAACTCTTCTTCTCCAGGCAAGGAGAGGTAGAAATACACCTGGATATCTGCAGGGTCATCTCTTGAGTGCTGAGCCACTTCTGCAGGAGTTCATTAATCATTTTAAAAAGTGATGTTAAATTTTAGGGGGGGAAGAGGATGTATCAATGTAAGAAAGGACTCGAGAAGAGCAGGGTTTGAGACACAAACATGCAGTTCTGGGGTGCTGGAGAAAGGTGACAAAATTCAACACCTCAGTCTGCAGGGGAAGAGAGAAAAAAATGCCTCTGACTCCATCACTCCGTTCTGTACACGCTGACAGGAGCACCTGAGACTGGGATCCTCAGCTACAGCAGGTGGAATCACCTGAATAAGCTGCAGAAAGGTGGATGCAAAGCAACAACACTCAATAAACTTCAAATTAATTTCCTCTGCACCCTGCCCAGTGCCAACCCAGTTCACAATCAAAGATTTCAGCTGCTCAAACATTCCTCACCCTGACTAAATTTAAAACAAATCTCTCCTGTAAGCCAGAACCAAGCAAACTCCTCACACTCTCTTCCCAATAATTACACTCACAGCTTCCAGTATGATTTTTCTTTGGAGCTAAAGCAATATTCACTCTAAACCACCATTTTCATCAGCTTAAAACCAAGGAATAATTAATTGTTTGAACTGTAATGTTTATTTTCCCAGAAAAGATTTTTGATAGATCTTTCCAAAGGGAAGCTGACAGGCTTTTTTTCCAACTTAGAGAAAAAACCTGTGATGTCTGCTTGTAATAAATGTTTTGATGTATAAAAAACAGGGAGAAAAATCTGAGTTTTATGGGAAAGACCTGCTGATAACTGTTCCTGAATTACTGGAATTTCCAGGTAAACTCCCCAAAATATCAATTTCTGGTGGAGGCTTAGCCCCCAACTTAAGGTTGATCATCAAGACATTCTCTACAGTATTTTTGGGATGTTAGAGGGAACCCTGCTTCAGGGATGGGACTGCTTCCCAGAGGAGCTGGGTTCATGTCGTTTGGAGACCCCAGGCACTTGGCTTTGGGCTTCTTTTAAATTCTACCATCTCTTCCAGGTGTGTAAATACATGGAGTGGTGGATTCTGTTCCCAGACACTTAAAGAATGGAGGAACATTACCTGAATGGCAGTTCCCTCTACAAATTAAGAAAAAAACATTCTTTCAAACAAGAGAAAGGAAAAACTTAAAATATTTCATGGATCCCCACCGCGTTCCCCTTGTGCAAGACACAAGTCACTCTACGTCAGAACAGGTGACCAGAGAGGCTCTTGAGGGAAGTACAGGAGGCAGAGATGTAGCTGTGTACAAATCCAAGGGTCTGACAGGGGAAAACACTTTTCCAGGTTCATTGGGGCCATCCAGAAGAAACCTATGCACTGCTTCAAGTGGGAATTTTCCACTGCAGAGCATCACCTGCTATTAAGGGAAGCATTTGCTGCAGCACTAGGCAGGTAGCACGAGCAAAGGATGCTGAGAATTTATGTCTATTGATGTCTCATTTAGAGAACTACACTGCTTTAATTCAGAGTCAAAAATATCTCCAGAGGATCAAAAGAAGACACCTGGAAAATTGTATCAGTGGAAGAATAAAGCATGTTCCCTAAACAAACATTGCATAAACAACCACTTGGCCTAGAGATAAAAGAATTCATCAGTAAATGCTGCTGTCAATCCCCTGGATTTGTTGTATTTCCACCTCCAAAATGCCCAGCCGGAGCATTCAACAGCAGGAAAACATTAAAACCACACGGTCAGGCTTACAAAGCCCCTTCTATGTACGTACACATCAAGCACCAGAATGGTCAAGCCATCTGGGAAAACCAAGGTCACACAGGAACCTTGAACAGAATTAGTAGAGCTGTACAATCGGAGACATTTTATGAGGGTTTCACAAAGGCAGGACTTCAAATGAACAAAGCAGCTTCCCTGGAAAGGAGCCTTTCCTAATCCACCACAACACACACTCGGAGCTCTTCCCCAGCAAAGCTTTTCTTTAGAGGAATGTCTTGCACAAACACTGATTCTTCCAGGGATGTAACAATCCCACTGCTCCAAAGTGGAAGATGCCAAGTCTGAGCTGAGTAAATGAACTTGCCCATCTGGCTAAAGACATTTCTGTAATAAAATTATTTCAGTTAATGCAAAAGATGTGGGAACACAAGGTACTCTGAGTTATTGGAATGGAGGCACTTCGTGCACTTATGAAACTGCTCCTGCCTGCAGTGTCTTCAGAGGCAGGTGGAACAAATCCAGCTTCTGTGCCTGTGATGCAACTCATTCCACAGTGCACTAACAGGGAATCCACAGTCCATGCCCTCATGCAGCAGGACACTATAAATATATCATGGAACAGTTTGGGTTGGAAGGGGCCGTCAAGCCCACCTAGTCCCACCCCTTACCATGGGCAGGGACACCTTCCCCTATCTCAGGTTGCTCCAAGCCCCATCCAACCTGGCCTTGGACACTTTCAGGGATGGAGCAGCCACAGCTTCTCTGGGCAACCTGTGCCAGGGCCTCAGCACCAAATACAGCTCTGAAAACCAAACCTCAAGGCTCAGCGAGTCACAAAACAACAATGGAAATGGAGGGAAGGCACTGCTGAAGCTGTTTATCCCTTCTCAGTGCCAGGAAAGACAGCCTTTGCTGTGAGACTGCGGGAGAAGCCAGGAAAGGGAAGGTGGAAGTGGGGATACGTGTCCCAGCACTGCTTTGAAGCCAGTGCTGCACACCAACCCTCCCTTCAGCCAAGCTCCCTCCTCTCCCCACCTGCCCCCTCAATCACAGCCATGGTGGGACCCATTCCCCTAAACACATCCAAGGAATAAAACACCCAACAAAGGAAGAGTTACAGCTTCCCTCTCATCTCCCTCTTCCATCGTTATTGCTGCTGAAGGGCCATTTTATCACTTGCAGCTGCAGTCATTCAGCGACAACCTGCTGTGCTCAGAGGCAGAGAGACCTGCACATTTGATCTGCATTAAGGCTGTTTCATGGCTTCCCATTTCGAGATACATTCCTAAAGCAGCACCAACAACCAAACCTTTTCATCCCTCCAGCTCCTTGGTAGCTCCTGTGAAATCTCTCATTTATCTTTCACATCAGGCTTGGTTTGCTTCAGCATCAGTTTGTGATCTGTGCCCCAAATCCATCAGCCCTAAACAAGGGCTGTGGTGCTTCTCTGGCTCCTCCTGGACAACAGCAAATCCCTGTTTTTACAGCAGCAATGTTTTTATTGGCAGAGCTGCTTTCCATCCCCTTCAGACACGAGGTGCAAATTAAGCAGCTCTTCACACGTACCAGCTAAGAAACACAGCACTTTGCTCTCAGATGCAAGGAGCCCACATTAGAGCCAAATTTGGGGGGGCTCTCTCAGACCAAGGAAGCTGTTCAGCCTTGGGTTAGGATGTCTGTTGGCATATAAAGCAAGGAGAAATGAGGCCTGAATCCTTATCATTATCCCATGATAACTTTACTGCGAAGCTCTCGAAACAGACCACACTGGGTATGTCCACTTGCTCACTAGAAATTAAAACCCTGGGAAGAGCAGGAACGGGAAAAGTGGACACACAGATTCTAAAAAAACATGTCAAGTCAAAATATTTCCTCTGCAGAAAGACACAGCAGCTCAGATTAATGACAGAGGAGAAGCCACCTCCCATAGCTCAGCACATACTGTCTAGATCTCCCATCGACTTGAGGGAACTTGGCTCCCTGGAGTCTTTCTGCCTATTTATTTCTGCCTATATATATATATAAAGTAGGCCCACAGTTGCCTTGTGTACCCTGAGTTCAAGCCAGTCACCCAGGGCAGGGTCAAACCTTTCCAGCCACTCTGGCTCTCAGCATCTCTTCCCCATGGGTGCAGAGCTCTTCCATTTCATTATCAGCCTAGCAAGCAGGAAAACAAGGGAGTCTCCAGAAAACAAATACACTTGAAAATACCCAGCTGATTAAAAGCTAAACTCCTCCAGCAACCAGCTGGTGACCAGCTCAGCCCTGGCTCTGGGAACGTGTCAATTATAAATAATTAAAAGGGAATAGGAAGGAGACACTGAAGTATTAAGCAGATTTCTCTCCAGGCATCTGGAGGTTTTTGTTGCTGCCAATCACACCCTGCAGATTGTTGTCCTGTCTCTCAGTCACCAGCCCTTACCTGAACAAGTGAGCTCAGGTTAACATTTGCAAGGAAATTAATTAATCCTGGTTGTGCCTCTGCACATGAAAGCCAAAAATATCAGCAAAACCCCCAGCTCTTAATTTTTAATAACTTGTAAGCATAACCTCAAAAAAGAAGAGAGGGAAAATCTACACAGGTCAGCTACAGGGCAGGAGAAATGGAGATAGATGTGAAGAGCAATTTTGGACAGCCTTCCCTCCACTTGTGATCCAGCCTCCTGGAGGGACGGACCTGAAGATGCGGAGTTCAAAAGACAACTGGCACCCTTGGAGGGATAAGAAGAGAGCACCACAAATGTTCAGAGAGGAATATTTTATACCATACCCCACATATAAATACATTTTAATTATGAACAGTTTGCAATTGGAACTGAATTTTGATAACTAGGGGACGGAAAGAGTCTTGTGGGACATCACTCAGCATCCCCAGTCCTGAGGCAGGGTGAGATGCCAGTTGCTGACAGCGAGGGGAGGAATATGAGCAAGTCTGCACTTCTGCACTGTTACACAGAATTCCTAACTGGAAAGCTGACACATTGGGAATCTACAGCAAAAGGTGGCTTGGTGTCTATTTTCCCAGTCCCCAGCTTGCATGTCACCGCAATGACAATGACTGTGAAGGCATTCATACACGTCATCGAAATCAAACATGAGACATGACAGCTGAAAAGGAGACCAGAGAGTTCTCAGTCCTACTCAGTCTTGCTTCAAAAGTCCTCAGGGATTTGGGGACCTTCAGTGCAGGGATATCATCAGTATTGGGTAGGAGGGTAAAGAAATAGTGCCTGTGGAATTAAAGTTACAGGGCAGAAGATCTTTCCAACTGCACTCCTCATCTCCCAAGGGAAACATCTCAAGCCTCAGCTCTGCTCTTCCACCTGACCTGCCAGTTCAAAGCCTGGATTTGTTCTTTCAAACTCAGGAGGGAAGAATTCACTCCCCTGCCCTATTTTACTGATTGAGTTCAAACAAATGCTCACTCACCCCTCTTCTGCATGAAAATGAAGAGGTCATCCAGGAACTCTTTCCGCTCAGGATCACTATCCAGTTCATAGAGCTGGAGGGAAAACAAATAAAAATGAAGGTACAATCCACAATGAGAAAATAAAGCTATATTGGCTTCTTCCAGTGTGTGATCTGGTGTTTGCACTGGAGGGATGAAAGGAAACCATGGGCAAAGAGGAAAACCAAGGAAAGATTCCTGAGCAACTCTGGCCAGGGCAGCAGTGACACTCTGAGGGACCCTCACCATACCCTGCCTTGCTCAGCCCCTCAGTAACTCATCCAGGCACAGAGACTGGCATCCCAAAGGGAAGAGGATTTCCTGAGTCGTTAAGGTTGGAAAAGACCTCCTACATCATCAAGTCCCAACCTTCACCTCAGGTAACAGCACCACTAAGGAGCAGGGTTTGAAGCCACCTGGAACAAAAGGGGACAGAAACTATGAAGGCAAGTTGGAAAGGAAGAGGAGACAACCAACAGGAAGGTGGCAGGGGTTTGGGGCAGATCAGTGGTACCTTTGTGGCACCAGAGAGGTAAAACTTCTCTGCCGTGCCTCCTAAACTCACAATTCCCTGCCTCACAGCTTGTCACATAAGTGCTAAACTCCAAGTGCCTTGAAGGAGGAGATGAAAGAACAGAGCTTTCTACTACTACTACAGAGCTTTTTTTACTACTACTGGTGTCTGTAGGGGAAGGCTCCTCTAAACAAACCAAAAGTTTTCAAAAATATCAGGAACCACTCTAGAAACAAGTTGCTGCAGAAGTAATTTTTACCAAAAGGCTTAAAACCTCCAAGCAATTAAAGTTCCATAGACTCTGTATTCCAAAAGAGAGGGACTATATGTGAGCATTATCCCCTGATTTTTCAGGAGGGGCAGATACAAGTGTCATCTTACAACCACTTCTGGAATAGAAAAATCTAATTTTCACCTATCAAGAGCCCTGTGAGGCCAAAAAGTGACGGGCCGGAAGGGCTGAAGTGAGGCCCTCACTGAGATCCAGGGGGATACAGAACAAGATAGAAGACAATGCACATGAAGAATTTAATTCCTTCGCTTGTTGGCATCGAGGAACAACCCTGCAACACCCCAGGGATTTTTTTTTTTTGCTGGTTGTAGCTACTCTTGTGAAGCACCTGATGGAAAAGCAAAGATTCCTCAGGAAATACATATTTCAGCCTCCCTGTAGGTGCTGCAAGCTACTTGGTATTCATCTAGTCGAAAGAAGAGGGGGCTTTTTGGGCTCATTTCCTGGGAAGCCTTCCTTTCTCACCCCGCTCTGGGAAGAGAACACCCCGGTGTGTTTGCAGAACAATTATCAGCCCTAGCAGAAAGGGCCAGCTCAGTTTAAAATGAATTCCTGCAGCTGGTGTGACACACAGATGCCACATTCAAATCCACCAGCACAGGACTAAGCAGCTTTCAGAAACAAGATATTGTCCTTCCAGATGGAGAGACTAGGGACTAAAATTTTAAACTTCAAAAGCCTGGTTATTAATTCTTAGTTCAAACTATAATCCAGTGACCAAAGGCAACAAAATAGCTCAAAATAGCAGGTTTGGAGGCAGAGCTGCAGGACAAACCATCTTTCTTACAAATTTACCACAGAGCAATAAATAGTGAGGGCTCTGTAGTCACCCCCCTGTCATGGATCAGGGAGAGAATTCCCCAAAGTTACCCCTTCCTCAAAATCCTCATGATCAGACTGACCTTGGCAAAGTCTCGTGAGATTTCTCTTCCTCGGCATCCATCACCATCATCACTCCAGGTCACGCTGCCATTCTAGGGAGAGAGAAACAAAGGGATGAAAAAGTTCCCAGGGAATTTGTGGACAATTCCAGAAAGCTAGCAGTGTGTATTTTGGGGCACAAAAACGTGCAAAAGCAGCTGCTGGCTCAGACCAAGATGATGAAAAAGATGGGGGCCATTTGTGTATTTGTCACAGCCTGTTTTCCTGGAATCTCTGACACTCACACAAAACGGGAAGTGGCATTTTGCCTTCCAGGCAGCTGCTGAAAGCAAGGCAAGTTTTCCAGCTCTAAGGCTTTTTTTCCCCCTTCACAGAAATTATCTACAAAGATTTGTCTTGATGCCAGGGAAAACCCTTCTAGAGGGAAGTCCTCAACACCTCCAACAGCCACATTCCTTCATCTCCTGAAGAGAAGGATACTAACTCCCCTCTAGCAGGTGCTCTGCTGTAATGAAGTCCAGCACCTGGAGAGATGCTGCTTTTGCTCCCCATGTCCATCTTTTTTCCAAGGGCACACCCCAGAACTCCCCTGGCATCCTTCCTTTCCATTCTGCACATGACACTCAACACACTTGGAAAAGCCCTGCTACCCTCCCCCATGCTTGCCTACAAACCCAAGATCAGAAAGAGGGAAATAATCCCCCTGGAAAGCTGCTTGCCAACCCAGGACCCTTACTCCTGGAAGGATGTGGATTTTCCCCACAGAAATGGAAAGCTCAGCTTTGCTGGATTAAGGTTCATTCTTAGACATTAAAAGGATTAGTCTAGTTAGGTCTATTCCACTTGGTAAATCATCGTTCCGGAATGACCACCAAGGGCTGGAAACCAGCAGCTCCAGCTGTATGGCAGGACCAGGATGATTGTGAAATATGGCCAAGCATCTTTAAACCATCAACTCCATGAAGCTCCAGTACAGCATTTCCTGCAGAGCCACTCAAGGAAAGAGAAGAGCCAGACCCACTTGGCAAGGTAGGCTCGACTGGCCTGTCCTGATAAACACAAGGATAGAAAAGACAGCACGAGATTTCAGCACCCCCAAAACCCACCCCATGGGAATCGGGGAGGTGCTCCAATATCCCAAATCTTGGAGTCATCTGGCTATGACATGCACATTGAATTAGAAAGATGAATAGCGCTTGTCAAGGCCAGGCAAAGCTCCGTTTCCCCCTTTCAAACACACTGCAGTGAGCTGCTCTAATGCCGGCTGATTTAGTTTGAGCCAGTAATTCCTGCTGGAAAGTCAATTATCCAGTGAGTCCCATCAGCTGAAAGATATTTAATGGGGAGGATTATTGCCACTTCTGTTATGTCAGCTGTTTATTATAGCAGATCAATTCCCAGCCCTCTCTCTGTAGGAAGATATCTGAAGACTGGTTTTGTTCACAGGAGGATTCATTCTCCTGGAGTCTCTCTCTCCAGCAGAGATTAAAACCACAGGTTTTTGGCTAATTATGGAAACATCCAGCTGCTCCTAAAACCCCACTCATTAGTAACTTGGATCCAACCTAAGACAACACTCAGAATAAGATACAGTGGAAGAGAAAGAAGGAGGCAGCAGTTATTTCCCACCCTCAACTTTACACACTCCAAGGCAAAAGGATTTGCAAAGGTTTTCAGTTTTCTGACCCTTTCCTTAGGCTGTTTCCTTCCCAAGTTTGGATTTGGCTATAGATCCAAGCAGCAAACCACTTGCTTCCACAGGGAATTTTGGTCGAGAGCTTATTCCGCTACATTTGAGGACAGGGACAAGAAAGAAGTGCACTTAAAGGAGATAATTCACTCCTGCCAGTGGCTTTGAACTCGGTATAATTTCCAGGAATAAAACTTTTAAAGGAATTAAAGACTTCAGAAGTTAAAAAGTTAAACACAGCAGGTTTTACTGGTTCTTTATGAAGAAAGAGGTAATTAGAAGAGAATGACAAGGTTTGTTACAGAGAGTAAGCAAAACATATGAACCCTACTTTCCATAGCTCCATCCTGAGATTCTGGAGAGCACAGGAGCAATGCTCCCCCATACCTTGTTGATGAAAAGGAGCTTAAAGGGAGCTGAAGCCATCAGTGTTTGGCCATATGTCCAGAAAATCAGGAGAGATGGATATCACCTGGCATGACACGGAGTGATCCAATGTGAGGGACAGTATTAGCATTTCCTCTGTAATAGCTGGAAAGGTTTAAGGCCAGCTTCCACTTCCCACATTAAACTATCAGAGGAGAAAAGGAGAGGCTTCCTCACCCACCTCAGTGCAAGGGTGAGCTGTGGAAACGTAGGGACAGAGCATAGGTTTGGTTTGGGGAGCAGAGCTGGCAAAGCCTCAGGCTAGCAAGAAATGTCAGCTCAGCAGCAGGAATAAAGATGTGTTTATCCAGGGAACAGAGCACAAGCACCAACAGGCCCTTTCCCAGGCCTCAGCTTGAATCTGGGGGGACTATTCCACTCACCAAAACCTTTGGGACCATGCCAAGGCTACAACCAAAGACACCAAACATCGGCGGCAGTTCAAATGGCAACTCGAGCACAACTAGGACAGGTAAATCACTAAAGAGCTCCAGAGGTGCTCCAAATGCAGAATAAGCTCCATTCTGCCCAGAAAGAGAGCTCAGCAGGAGCTTTGGATCAAGCTTCCTTTCCATTCCTGCTTGGAAAACAAAAAGTTACCCTATGCTGAGCAGCCTTCTCCGTAGGAACGGCAGGAACCTGAGAAATCAATATATCCTCACAAGTCATTAAAAGACCTTTGTATAAGCCAGGCAATAGTAGCAGGAAGGAAAAAACACTGCTCAGAGAGGCAGGTCATTCCCTGGGGAGAGTCCCGCCTCTCACCCCCCACAAATCCAGGGAATTTGCTGATGTTCGACAAACAGCTCTTGCATTTCCACAGCCAAGAATTTCCCTGGTTTCTCACAGAAAAAGGTGGCAGAGGTGGCACTGGATGTGCTCAATCCCCTGATGCAAAGGCTGAGAGGGAAGGCAGAGGTATCAGGAAGGGTTGGCCACCTTCCCAAGCTGCTGGCAGAGCCATGGAGTCTCCCCTGTGCCACAGACACCTCGGAGGCCACCAGAGTGCCCTGGGCCACCCCTCCCTGAGAGGCTGCAGGCCTGGCTTCAGGAGCAATTATATCTGCACCTATTTTAGGATTACTCCCTAACCACCTGGAATATCTTATTAGAGGGAAGCTCAGATGTCCAGAGCAATTTTGGTTTCCAATCCCACATTCAAGACCCAGAGTTAACCCTGATTTGCCGAGCAGACAGAGGAGGACATGACAAACACTTCCCTGCCTCGCCCAGCTCATTCTCTGGAGGACAAAAACCTTCCAAACAAGAGGAATAAAAACTTCTGGCGTGAAACTCGAACTCCTTCCGCACCTCCTCGCTACAGAGCTTCATGGAGAGGGGCTTTAGGCCAGGAATCTGCTGAAATACCCACTTAGGGGCGAGGCTGAATGTTGCAGTGAACAAGAAAACCCCACCCCTACCCCATGGGTTGACTGAAAGCACCGAGTCAATGGAAAGGTACAGGGGCAGCAATTTCAGGATTATCAGAGAATCCACAGAAATTCCTTTTGTGGGTAGAGTTAAGCCTTAGGAAGTGAAACAGATGCTATTATAAAGAAAACTGTTGTACTACAAAACGCCGATAAGATCAGGGCTGCTGCCCTGAGCTGCAAGTTCTCAAGCACAGGGAGCCAAGTTATAATTACTGCCTGCACAAGCTCTGCTGGAATTGGAATCAACCCTTCCCAGCTTTGCTAATAACAGAGCTCAATTCAACATCCACGAGCTTCAAAGACTGGGCTTTGAAAACATTTTAGTGATTTCAGGAATGGCAGGGAGGATGGGGAAGGAAAGAAAAGGAATGGACTGAAGTTAAACTGATTAATTGCCTTTTTTTATTAAGTTTCATTCATGTGTTCCCATGACCTGGCAGCTGTGGCACCAACACAATTCTCTGCCAAACAGGAATCTGCTTCCTCATCCTTAAGGAAGAGTTGGACTCATTGTAAATGACTCCTATTCACAAATACTCAGAGGAATCATCTAAAACCTAAGTGATGAGAAGATTTGTTTGGTGCTGCATGGGGTGGGAAGAGAAATTCTCACTGCCACACTGAGAGTCACTGATTTACCCCAAAGTGAGAAAAACACAAGTGCAAGAAAACCACACATTCCAGTTCTTACCACCTCCTGTCTCCAGCATCAGTTTGAATCCCTATGAATTGGCACTGAAGGAAATGAGCTGCCACTATTCCTATAGATAAGTTTAGAACCTGAATAAATGCTAAAATGAACCATATCTTCCTCAGGATATAAATGAGCTCACTTTCCTGTCTCCAGATCCAGCAGAGCCACTACAGTGTAACACACCTGCGGAATTGTTTCTGGAGATAAAGACCTGGGGAAATTCTCTGAACCTAAACCAAGAATTTCAAGAGAAGCGGCAACTGGCAATTTAGGAATTCAGATCTGTCCTTACAGCAAAACAGAAACCGAATATTTAATATCACCTATGCATGAACAATCAATCTCCTCCCTCTACATCATAAAAAGAAAAATACCCAGTGACACACAAAGGGAGCTGAAAATCCAGCCTTGAGTCAGGTCCTGGATATCTGAAATAACCACAAGGCAAAAAGCACAGCGTGAAATGCCACTTTTTTATTCCTGGGACCTTCCCCCTGCCTGGATTAACGAGTATCTCCTGAGCAATACCTCCACACACACCACTTGAGGCACATACTTAAGGTTATGGAATCCCAGCCACTCATTCCTGGACCCTGGAGCAAAAGCACGGTAATTATTTTAAGCTGACTTATCTTAATAAACACCGTGACCTTTGTAAAAGTTAGGTCAGGATTTTCAGGAGTGACTGGTGATTTCTGAGAATCTGCTGTGAGACATCCCCAAAAAAACAGACCACAAGCCACTCCCTGGAAGTCTGTTGGCTGCTTTATGGACACTTCCCTTGCTGCATGGAAGAAGGCACATTAAGTAACTGCCAGTGCCTGGAAACTTTGGCTTTATTTTTACATTCCGTGCAGGAATGTGTGTGCTGTAGTAACGGCCTGACAAAACTGCTCGTGCTGGTGCTGCACACCAGGCCCGGGTGGGAAAGGAGCCGGCAGCACCAAGCCAGTGGCTGTGCTCCTGCCTTTCCTACCCGGCTCTTCCGGCAAAACAGAGGGATTGCCAAGCGACGTGAGCACCCACGGGATGAGGACCCAACACCCAACCATCCACCAAAACCGACATTTGCACCTGTGGAATTAAACCCTCATTTTTCTTCAAAGACAGGCAGCCCCCAACACCCTCTTCCAGCAGGGCTGCAGGAGCCGTGATGGATTTCAGGGGATTCCAGCAGGTCGGAGGAGCGAGCTGAGCACACTCCCCCCCCAGCTATTCTTTCAGGACTGCAATTCCCTGACAAGCACCTCCACTCCCTTGTTGTTCTGTGCCGACAAGATTCCCACCGCCCCTGTGCCATAAGCTGAGCCAGCTCTTTTGTCTGCTGGCTTGTCCTACAATTATTTACTTGGCTGTCCCAGGACTCAACACAAGTGGCTTCATTTTCCTGGTGTCTTCCATCTTTCTGCCATCTCCATGTCACAGCTGTTACAGGCAATCTTAGCCTTACACTTCCAAGGGACATTTTTCTCCAAGGTATGGCTTTCAGAAGAACAAGCCCCGCTTGAAAGAAGAAATAAAGTGACTTTTCCCCGCTTTTTCACAGGCACCAGCCATTACGCATCCTGGGAATACTCCCATTGCTGGGAGTAGGACTGGTGATTAGCCTCCAGCAAAACTGAAGCTAGAAAAAAGACTAGTTCAGGAATATTTTGGAAGCAAACTGGAGAACGCAGGTGCTTCTGTGTTTTATTCCAGGTTTTCTGCCCAACACAACCATTTTAGACAAAGAGCAAAGATAAAATCCAAGTATCTTTAAAATATGCCTTGGAAATTGAAAATTTCAACCAAGACAGTGTGAGGGTTGAGCATTAAGTGGCCAGTCCACAGTTCCTCCACACAACTCTCCCCCCTTCCTGCCATGCCAGTCACCCTGCTTTATTCCCCATGCATCCCCTGCTCCCCAGCTCTAAACTGGGATTCAGCAGTTCAGTTTTTCCTGCCTGGAATGCAGACTCCACTGGGGAGTGCAAACAAGTCGATATGAAGTATCTGCCCTCCCCAAAGGGAATATTCTGCACCAACATCACCAATATCGGGCCCTTCAACTGGCCTTGTGGGCACAACATCCCACCTTAATCACATCATTCACCGGCACAACTGTGGATCTAAGGCACTCCATCTCCAGAGGCTGTGCCAGGAGACAGTATTTTGGGATAACATGTGACCCTGCCCACTCCCTGCCATGCTCTCCCACCACCCAGAACTGCTGTAAGCACGGCACACCCGTGCTATTCCTTTATAATCCACTCCTTAACTGGATGTCCATGAATTTCTCTGATTCCTTCCTTTCCTGTCTGCCTCCCCAACAGTAAATCAGATTACTACAGCAGTAAGAGTTTTTCTTTTAAGTTTTTCCTGGGGAAGATTTGTGCACTTTAGCTCCCAGGATAAACCGGCCTGAAACCAGACTAAGCTGCGATCTCCTCCCAAAATACTGGATTAGTGCAGGGGTGGACCAAAGGACTGGAGCAGCATTAGTGGACACTACGCCAATTGTAGAATAGTGTCTTATTTCTCTTTTTTTTTCTACTCTGCATCAGCTAAGACCAGCTCTGGCTGGTCTTGTGGTCATTTGCCTTCCCAGGACCACCTGTAAGATCTGCAGGGCTCTCACAAGAGAAGCAAGAAGCACCAGCTGAACAAGAAATAAAACCAACCGCAGACTCATGCCAAGGTTATTTGGCTTCTTTAAGAGAGTGATCCCTTAACACTCGAGCCCTGCCTCCTGTTCTCCACCCAGAGCCCTGAAAGAGGAAGTTTACACCACTCCCATCCAGTAAATTCTGAAGCAATGGCCCCTTGACCAACAAACCCACCTCATTTCCCTGTAACAGCTTGAGCAACTCCCTCTTCTCAACCCAACCCCTCTTGTGAAGCAAACACAGAGAAAAAACAGCAGCAACTGGTTGCCTGCTGCATCCCCTGCATGTTTTGTAGCACCACCAGTACAGATGTCATTCACCTGGCAACTCTGAGGAGTTCCTGCCACGTGCACTGCTGTAGAACACCCAACTGGTTTGCAGGAATAGCCGGGTAGGAAGACCACAGTAATACCACTGAAATACCCACTTACAACACAGAAAATAATTCCACGATCCTCTGGCATTTATCTACAAGAAGTAGTAATTCTTCAGTCAAACATAGAATTAACCTCCTACCAATCAGCAGCAAGTTGGCTTCTTTCTACCTTCCCACACAGGAAACATAAAGTGGATCTGACTCCCAGGATAAGTGGCAGGACACTCTTCCCTGCCTGCCCACACCACCACCCAGAAATCCAAAGTTCCAGCATCCCAGAGGTCTGGCACGAAGGGGTTGTAGATGTCAGATGAGAAATAACTCAAGCGAGATGCTGGCAGGCAAGTGCCTGCACCAAAAATGAACACACCACCAGGCTGTTCCATTTGGATTACCCCACAAATCCCTCCCCAGACTGGGGGTTCCTCTATCCCAAGCTGGAAATCAGCAAAGCAAAGTTCTTGTGGAACCTCTTTATAAAAGAATAAACCAGGAAGACCACACCAGGGAAGCACCACTCTCCAAAGTGCTTCCAAGCGCTTGTATCAGGACACTGGGCTAAAGAAGATCATCAGGTTGGCTGACTACGGTCATTTTTAGGAGGAAGGAATATTAGCACTGACCTGTTTGAGCTGCTCGTCCAAGCGCCAGTTCGGGCGTCCCGCCGGGGACCCGGAATGCAGCTGCTTAGTAGTGTCTTTACCCTGTTCTTCTTTGCCCTGCTGCCCCCCCCGCTGGTGCCCTGGAGCTGGGAGAGGATTAGAGGTAGAGGCCACTCTTTGGTTGGGATGGGCAACTTTGGGAGCACGAAAATACTTCAGAGCAGAGCAGCTTTCCTTCCCGGTCACGTCAGCGCCATCCAGCTCGCTGCCTTCCAAACCGCCTTCTTCCTCCTCCTCGTCGTCATCGTCCTCCTCTTCCTCCTCCTCCTCCTCCTCGTCAGGCTCAGAATTCATGCTGCTCTGATCGAAAGCCCGGGCGGCTCCCGGCGGAGGTGGGGCTCTGGCCAGCGGAGCGCCGGGCGATCCCGCCGGAGCGCGGCTGGATGCGGCCAGGACAGCGCGTTGCACCGCCAGCTGCTGCGGGAACGGCACCTGCGCCTCCCGCAGCTGCCGCTCCCGCCGCTCCCGGGAATCCATCTGCACGGCCGGCTGCTGCTGCTGCTGCTTCTGCAGCTGCTCCACCACAGCTTCCAGCTTCATCCCGCAGTTCGCATGGCTGGGAAAAGAGGGGGGCGGCTCCGGCTTTATCCGGCAGGGTTCAAGCCCCGACCTTGGGAGACGGGTAGAATCTGAGAGAGAGACAAATATTTGTCCGTATGAATATAAAATGCTTTCATCTTTTCCCCAGGAAGAGGATAAATAGAGTGCAAAGCCAGTGCTCTTTCCTGTGCAGGAGACCGTGAAACAATCAGCTCCATGTTTAACAGCCTCGGGCTCCAACTTGCATTCAATTTTCAGACTGTTTAATTGTATTTTCGAGCCGAACACATTTGCTGGGACCTCACCCTCCTATACCCCAAAGACACCATCTGAAATGCCTTTGTCCACGGGCCCGGTCACAGTCCTTCCACGCTTCCTAAATAAATTCTTTGGAAAGGTTAGGTGTAGGGTTTGGTGCTGCTGAAATGCTACCTTAAAAGGAGATAGCTGGGATGATAAGCTTTCATCATATTTATATTAAAAACCAGGCAGGAATCTGTTGCACACCGTTATTGCTAAATTCTTCTATGCTTTCATTACATTACAAAATCCTTGACACTTCATACTTTCTTTAAAAAACTAAATATATTCAGGCATTATTTTTCCCAAAGAGATGGAGACGAGCAAAGACAACTGAGCACCAAGCAGTTCCTGCCTCTGGATCCTGGAGTTTCAAGGCCCGTCCATGTCCTCCCTTCAATTTTCCCAGCCTAAGGACCCAAGAGCTTTCCCAGCTCTCAATTTTGACCTGCTGAGCCAGCACTTGAGCAAAGACCAACAGAACAGACCACAGCTGGAAACACAGCTCTGGATAAATCCTGGAAAGACAACTGCGCCGTTAATCCCCGACCGTTAAAATGACCGTGTGTATTTTGGACTTTGTGTCACCAACAGGCCCTGCTGACAAAGACTGCTCTCCTCGGGGTGAAAAGATGATTAAACAGATCCCACTTGCTGCCCTTCAAGGTTCATTGATATCAAAATACAGCCAGCTTGGAGAAACAAAGGAAATGCCAACTACAAACAAGCTCCAATCTCCTGCCACCTCCCACTGCCCTGTTTACAGCCAGCACGGGGCTACTCAAGCCACACACTGGAGGCAACAGATTATTTTGCTAAAAAATGTTTCAAAGCAGGCACAATTCCGCTCTAAAGCAACGAATAATCTACCAGACACCAGTTTCCAAAGTGAAAGACAACTTCCAGCATCCCTAGATGGTCAGACGGCATCTCTCGTACTAAGTGCCATGTGCCCAACTCATTTTTCTCCCTCTCTCTCTCTTCCCTAAATACTCATGCCAAACTCATTTTACCCTTTGCAAACTCTTCACTAAGTAACAACGAAAATTAAAAGCCTGGCTGGTGCAGTTGCATTTTTACCTGGCGTGGCTGCAGCTCGCAAGTGCAACACCGTCAAGTGGATTAGTATGTCAGGAGCAATGCTCTGCACTACCTGGCAGCTGGGAAGAGCCTGGGACTCCCCGGGAAGGCACAACACACCATCTGTCCTGGCTCCACACACGAGCTGGTGTGGGTGTTACAACAGCCACCAGAAAGCAGCACAGGAACCCCCAGCCCACACCTCGGTGGGTATCGTGGCACCTGAGGTGTCACCCGCCCTGCCTGGGGGACACTCGGCAGGGCGGGCACGGGGACACCGGGAGCACCTCAGGGACCTGGAGGGTAATAAATGACCTGAGACTCGCAGAGCAAACACACCTCGCGGGCAGCGGCAACACCCAGGAATGCGGCGCCCGCGTTTCCTGGAGCTCAGGTACAGGAGCAGGACGGGGCACGGCAGGGCTGGTGCTGGGCTGCATCACAGCCTGACACAATCACGGAATCATAGAATCAGCCGGGTTGGAAAAGACCTCCGAGATCATCAAGTGCAGCCATTGATCCAACCTCGCCGTGGCACTGGTGCCACGTCCAGTCTCACCTTAAAAACCTCCAGGGACGGAGAATCCACCACCTCCCTGGGCAGCCCATTCCAATGCCTGATTACCCTCTCCGTAAAGAATTTCTTCCTAATATCCAACCTAAACCTCC
>JAWMRA010000016.1:21173796-21257006 GCA_035584735.1 Pseudotriccus pelzelni
TCAGAGTCTGCTGCAGAGGCTCTGCTGCACACACAAGATCTGATACCATGTGGTTTGGATAGACTATTCCCTATTGGGATTGCAGAGCTCCGGTGGTGTCAGTGCCCTCGTTAAGGAGTCTTTGGGCTTCCAAACACCTCTATGTCTTTGTGAGATCTCTCATGAGAACTGTGAAGAGGTTGGCTATTCTAGGGGAGGTGGCAAAGTCACCTTCTGTGTATCAGCTTCATGATTTCCTCCCTGAACCTCAGCCCCACAGCTTCCCTGTGTTGTTCCCTGGCCAGACGGAGCAGCTGCAGCAATAACCCCCAGAGCTCTAAGTCACACTTCGACCCTCAGCCCTTTCTGAGGGGGCCACAGAAGTTTATCTTTGGGTGTTTCTCCCCCCCTAGACCTGATCTACTGTGGCCGGAAGCTGAGGGATGACCAGACCCTGGATTTTTATGGCATCCAGTCCGGCTCCACCGTCCATGTCCTGCGCAAGTCCTGGCCTGAGCCTGATCAGAAACCAGGTGAGGGGCAGACTGGGGGGTTTACCCCTTGGATCTCCTTGGGGTATGTTTTTAAGGGACTGAGGAACAGCTTCTCTTAATTCATTCCTGAGGTTTCTGGGCAGAATTAATCCATCTGTTTGGGAACTTCCCACCTCTAACAGCAGCAAATGGGTGTTAATTTTCTTGCTGACAGAAGAGTTCAGGAATGAGCTATGCAGTGTGGAGAGGAACTATCCCTTCCTTAACAGCCTGAATTTCAGGGTGTTGCAAGAGAATCTGGAGCAAAGCTCCTGGTTCCTCAGCTCCAGGGATGAGCAAGCTTGTATGTGCTCCTGCTCTGCCAGACTGTAGAATAAGGTGGGGTAGTTTAGACTTGTTACTTCTTTAATACAGCTCCTTTGGTACATGTAGGAGGATATTTCTCTATATTTTTGTTACCTGGCAGTGCAGTAAGTTGTTACTCAGTGTAACTGTAGCAAGACACACTGAACCCAAAGATATTAAAGAGTCCCCCCTGCTGTTGCATCATGGAAGTCCCAATGGGATGTAAAATATCTGTTAAAGCTGACAGAGAGAGATCCGTGTTTTCTTCTGTTGTTTTCCCTTCCTCAGAGCCTGTGGATAAGGTGGCAGCAGTCCGAGAATTCCGTGTTCTGCACACTGCTCTGCACAGCAGCCCTGCCTACAGAGATGCAGTGAGTGGGGGTTCCTCCTGGGCTTTTGGGGTGATTTTTGGCTCTCCCCTCCCTGTGAGGAGAAGCCCACAGTGGAGCCTGGTTGGGTGATGCTGCTGGTCTGCTCTGGTTTTCCTGGCAGGTCTTCAAAATGCTAGGAAACAAGGAGTCGCTGGATCAGATCATTGTAGCTACTCCTGGCCTCAGCAGCGATCCTGTTGCTTTGGGTGAGTCTAGATGCGATCCAGAGGATCCTGACAGGGGGAAGGGAGAGAGAAAGCCGAATCTGGGTATAATTCCTGATGTAGGGAAGGGAGTGTTGCCCTTGTCTTGGAAAACCGACCTTTTTTTATTCCTTTGTGGAGCATAAGAGTCAGTGACTTCTCAGGTGTCAGAGTTGTGCTCCATTGGGAATGTTTGGGGATGGGTGTTGGCGTCAGAAGGCTTAGGGAACAGTGGGGATGAATGCTTTCTCCTTGTTGCAAAGTGTTACCAAAATGTCCATTCAATTCAGCTTGCTTGTTCTGGCCCGGGATGATACCAGTCTGAGGCAGGTAGAATTTGGGATGCAGTCACAGCCTGGCTGGACTGAGCTGGAGGCCAGATTGGATCCTTCCCTTAAGGTGGAGCACCCATGGGGTCTGCTGGGAAGGCCCCATCCCTTGGATGTGTGGCTGTAGTCAAAAGTCTCTCCAGGAAGATGGGAAAGGCTTGAGAGAGAACAATAATAAGAGTATTGTATGTGTTTGCTTGTGACTCAGTTCCTGGAAAACAAAATGGCTTTTGTTTGACTGACTCCTGTGCTTTGTATCCTGTCCCATCATGTCTCCTGGTCCCTTCCAGGAGTCCTGCAGGACAAGGATCTCTTTTCAGTGTTTGCAGACCCCAACATGCTGGACACGTAAGTTCACGTGAGCTGGGGCAGTGACTCAGCCGTGCTTTTGTCTCACTGTGTATCAACTGCTTCTCTCTGGGGCTGGAGAGAGGGCTCTGCTCCTGCCTCCCAGTACA
This sequence comes from Pseudotriccus pelzelni, assembly GCA_035584735.1. Taxonomy (NCBI): domain Eukaryota; kingdom Metazoa; phylum Chordata; class Aves; order Passeriformes; family Tyrannidae; genus Pseudotriccus; species Pseudotriccus pelzelni. The sequence goes on from JAWMRA010000016.1 coordinate 21,175,976, forward strand.
GATACACCGGGATTCAGGCCAGGACACTTCTCCCTCAGCAGCAGGAAAGAGAGGTATACCACTTGGATTAAACCAAAGGATAGTTAGTGGGAGCCAGGGCCATCACTGTCTCCAGATCATGAGTTCAGATCTGGATCTGGTTGCTCACACCGGAGTTGCTCCCATGAGAGTATGTGTGAGATGTGAACCATGGAAAGGTCAACATGGGATCAGGAAGGAGACTCTGGTGCCTGGAGGTGTTTGTGCTGGACACCAGTGGTGTTGGTACAGCCGGTGGGGATGGCTGTGCCCTCAGCTTTACCGGGCTGGTTTCTTAGTTTCCCCGTGTACATGATTCATTCTTCCCCTGCTTCTCTCCAGGCTGATCCCAACTCACCCTGCCCTTGTGAATGCCATTGTCCTTGTCCTGCACTCAGTGGCTGGCAGCACCCCGCTCCCAGCCCCGGAGACGTCCTCCCGAGCCATGTCCTCTGGCTCCTACCGGGACATGCCAGGTACGTTCAGCCTCGCAGGTGATGGGGTGCCTGCAGGAATGACGTGCTGCAGAATTTGCAGGCCAGTGTAAAATCATGGAATCACAGACTGGTTTGGGTTGGAAGAGAAATTAAAGGCAATCGAGTTCCACCCCCTTGCTGTGGGCAGGGACACCTTCCGCTAGACCAGGTTGTCCAAGCGCTGTCCAACCTGGCCTTGAACACTTCCAGGGGTGGGCGGTCCCCATCTGTGCTGTACTGACACAGTCACCCCCAGGCTGGAAGGACAAGAGGTTTGGGTTCCTGAGCTGGAAACACTTCCTGTGGTTTGATAGATTTTGGACTGTGTGAGACTCACCTGGGGCACTTTGTCCCTGTGTGTGCTTAGTGTTGGCTGTGGCCTCTGCAGTGCCCAGAGAATGGGTCTGACCTGTCTCCCACTGCACATGAACTTCTTGGTGCTGAGGTCTCTGTCCTAACTCCATGGGATTCACATCTGGTACATAATTCCTACCAGTCTCCTACATCCATTTATTCTCTTTCCTGCTGCAGGTGGCTTTCTCTTTGAAGGTCTCTCTGATGATGAAGATGACTTCCACCAGGTAAGCGGTCAGTTTGGGTGGAACACCGGTTTTGGCCTTTCAGTGTGGGTTTAGCTTGTAGCCCTGAGACTCCAGAGCTTTTCTCATCTTGTCTGATGAACAGCATGAGCTGTTCTGGCTCCTGAGGGTATTGTGGAGACAAACATATTGATTGTGCTGTGCTTGGATGCTGTTCAGGAGAGGATTTTCGTGAGTGCTGAACACACAACATAAGAACAGAACAGGACATGTCCTCAGAGGAAACACCTTCATAGCCAAATGGATGCAGGCATAGCTGTGTTTGGATGAGAATCATGGGGATGTTGCTCCCTGCCCTTCTGCAGTCTTCCTCTCCAAAGGACAAAGTGTTTTATAAGAATAAGAAACTGGATATTTAGGCCAAAGAAGTGCCTTTCCAGAGTGAATTGTTTTGTTACAGGTTAATAACACACTGGTTTTAGGCTGGTGAATGACATTAAAAGGCTTACAGCCAGTTTCCATAGCTGAGTTTGTGGGAAAAAGCACATCCCACCCTGTCACGTTTATTTTTAAAAAGTTCCACACTTGTGAGGTTTGAGTGTTTCAGGAAAGGGATCTGTGGGAATGCGCAGGTGAGCCAGGTTTCACTGGGACATGAACAACAACGTCAGAGGTGTGTTTTGGTTTTTTTTCCCTCCACGCAGAGCACGAGGTCCACACCATCCAGCAGCACTTCTGGCTCCCGCCCGGCTTCCCTGGGCTACACGGGGGCTGCGGGACCCCGGCCCATCACCCAGAGCGAGCTGGCGACGGCGCTGGCGCTGGCCAGCACCCCGGAGAGCAGCTCGCACACACCCACCCCTGGCACCCAGGTAACATTGCTCAGGTCTGGGGCACCTGGCTGCTTTAATTCCTCATGGATATGGTCCCACCCCTGGCACCCAGGTAACAACAGCCACAAGCCAGGCTCAGGTCTGGGACATCTGGCTTCTTTGTTTCCTCATGGCTGAGTTCTCTTCCGTGTGAGGTTGAGGATGGAGGGGTGCAGCAGGTGTTACTCTGTGCTGGCTCTGGTCCTTCTAAGTGTTCTCCTGATGGGTGTACAACCTATTTCCTCCTAGGGTCATTCCTCTGGGACATCCCCGATGTCATCCAGTGTCCAGTCAGGAACACCCATCACCAACGACCTGTTCAGCCAGGCCTTACAACATGCCCTGCAGGCCTCAGGGCAGCCCAGTCTGCAGGTCAGTGTCACAGCCTCTTCCTTCAGGAGCCCATAGGATCCCATATCCCACTCTTACAGCATGGAGCTGGTTCTTCCAGCCACCTCCTGTGGCATGACATTGAGCTGGAGGGGGCATGACAGACCACTGTAAAAGTACTGGTTGGAAATGGGATGGTGGGATAGTGGATTTGGGGAGTTTGCAGGAAGAACTTCAGCTTTCAGGATCTGTTTGCACACTTAGCATTGTGGTAGTGAGATAGAGGAGGAGGGAGAATGCAGCATGGAGGAGTGGGCTGTGAGGAGACTTTTTTTTTTTCCTGTTTGGACTCTCACACCCACCTTAACTTTTTTTCTTTCCTGTGTGTAGAGCCAGTGGCAGCCACAGCTCCAGCAACTGCGAGACATGGGAATACACGATGATGAACTAAGTCTCCGAGCCCTGCAGGCCACTGGGGGGGACATTCAGGCTGCCCTGGAGCTCATCTTTGCTGGTGGGGCTCCCTAAATTTTTGGCTGGACTGGTGAGTTGCACTAAGGCAGCCGTGACATTCGTGGGTCTGGGACTTGGCCCTCATTCTTTGCACTGGGGTTCCTCTCTCCAGCATGGAGCAGCTGGAGTGGCTGCCCCTTTCCTTGCACTCCTGTTGGGAGCACTGAGCATGCTGAGGGCAGCTCCTCCAGCTTCAGATACTCTCTCCAACCTCTTCCTTCTGGCCACCAGAGACAAGACTTCAGGACTCTGGCCAGCACAGCGAAAGGAAGAGGTGGCTTTATGTTGGAGAGACGTGGCCCCTTCAGTTCTGCAATCTTTGGTCTGTGTACACATTCTCCTGCCTGTTGTTTCATTCCTGCCCACCTGATATGCCTCAGTCCAGCTTTCTGTTCTCCCTCTGTATTAAATGGGCTGTATCCCCTTGCCTGTTGTCTGGGTTGTGATCTGTCCTGGGTTGCGTTCCAGATCTCTGGGGCGACGTGCTCATGGCATGAAGGGTTCTGGAGGAAAAGCTTTGCCTTTGTAGGAGGCTGTTGTTTCAGCAGAGGGCACTCCCATGCAAGCTGACAAGGATGAGGGTCTAGGAGTTCATGGCCACCACGAAGTGACAGTAAGAAAAGAATGATAAGCACAAGGGTTGAGGCCGTTGCCAGAGTGAGAGGTGGATAAATGCCACCGATACAGCCCAGTCTGGCTGCAGCCAGTGTTTGCCAAAGTGTCTTCTAATCCTGGGGTCCCCAAGGTGCCCAGGATCTGGGATGGAAAGCCAATTAAATCTATTTGCCTGTAATTACAATCAGTGGGAGCTGAGAGAAGCCAGACACAGGGAGCTGGGCCTGGCATCACTGACTGTACCATCGAGATTAACGAGGCATGAAAATGGGAGCGGGTTTGCCTGAAATGCCACCGTGCATGCTAAGAACAGAAAATACTCTCCTGCTTTACCTTCAGGCTGCTGTGCTCCCCTCTAATTCCTTTCCAAGCTCTCTGATCCTTGCTGATACCATCTCAGCTATCACCCAGCAAATGTGGGATTGTTCTCTCCAGGGTAGCCCTTGACTGATAGGCTTTAATCCTGTCTAGAGGATTAAGACTCTTGGGAGGGAGGGACTGTTTTTATGTTTCAATATGTAGGAGATAAGATGTGATGGACATAAATGGCTTTCCTGACCATATACCCTTCCAGGTTGCTGCCCTCAGTATGAACTCTGGAAGCCCAGTCTAAATGGTGGCTGGGATTTTATGTGTAAGAAAACTGATTAATCCGTTCCCTTCGCTCTTTGCTGGGGGAGGAAACAGCATATGCACAGCATCCTCCCACCCTTCCCCACTGGGGAGACAAGCCCTGCTGTCAGCCCCCAATCCTCCCGGGATAACTGCGGATTAGCCGTATCACAGATGCTCCTGCCCAAAGCTGAGAAGCATTTGCAGGCTCTCCTGGATCTGCTCAGGGCTTGCTGTGAGACCAGAGTGATCAGTTTTTTTTCCTGTACTATGTCAATTCTCAGGGTTATTGGTGTCTCAAAATGGTATTTTTTTCCTGTTCTGACGTCACTCGTAAGATTTGATCCCTTTGTGGATCCACATTTAATATCAGGTAGTTTTTTCTGGCTATTTCTGCTTCCCCAAGTTCCCAGATAACAGAACTGCCTGGATATTTGGGATGGAAACAACTTTTTCCTAATTTCTTTCACAAATGGCATTACTTGGCTTGGAGCAGCAGCAGCTCAAACACATTCTCTGCCTGAACTGGCTGTATCAGAGGAGAACTTGGCAGCGCTGCCACTCACGACGCAACTGCTGCGTGCGCTTCGCTTCCCTCGCCTCGCCTGCCTTCGGCTGCCTGGAATAGACGTGCTCAGCAACCAGGCAAATTTAGAGCTGCAGGGATGGGAAGAGAGGCTCTGCCTGGCACCTGCAAGGCTGCTGATGGAGGGGGAGGAAGGGGGAACATTGCTGCAGGAGCTCTTGTAGGAGGGTGGAAGCTCAAAGTGACTTAGAAGTGGCTCTGCAGCAGCCAGGTGAGTGCTGCCTCCCCACTTGCTCCAGCAGCTGAGTGGCTCCTGCTACCAGCTGGGAGATGGAAGTGATACTTACAGGGCTTTGCAAGGGCATGGAGTAATAGGACAAGGGAGGATGGCTTTAGACTAAAGGTTTAGATTGGGAATTAGGGAGGAATTCTTCCCTGTGAGGGTGGTGAGGCCCTGGCCCAGGTTGCCCAGGGAAGCTGTGGCTGCCCCATCCCCGGAAGTGTTCAGGGCCAGGTCGGATGAGGCTTGGAGCAACCTGGTCCAATAAAAGGTGTCTCTGCCCATGGCAGGGGTTGAAATGAGATAAACTAAATTGTCAGTGGCTGAGCACAACAGATTCTGCTCTTTGGGAGCAAACTGCAATATGCTGTCTCCCACCTGACCAGTCTTTGTGGTCCATCCTTGGTGCCGCTGCCCTGACATGTTCCCCTTCTTCTGCCCCGCCCTTGGTTTCTCCTCCTGTGTTTGGGTTAAAGATGCACCTCTTTTGGTGGGATCTCAGTTTATCTGTATCCTGCCTGCATGCCCAGCCTCCACCCCCCATCCGTTTGCCAGCCAAGCATCTGTGCCTGACGCCTCACCGGGAGCAGACAGGGAAGTGCTTGGCTAACCCTGGGAAAATGTGGAGGTCAAGCCACAGTTCCTCAACGTAAGCACGGACCTCCTGTTTCTGACATCAAAGAGAAACTTTTCTTTCCATTCCCTCTTTGCGCATAGAGGAGCTGACAAGGGAAGCACTGACAGTGGGTGTTTACAGCAGGGATGGGAGCAGCTGTTTTCCCTCCTGTGTTTTCCATAATCTTGTTATTTATTCTTGTGCTTGACCATCACTGTGGACACCTGGAGGGGGTGGGAGTTTGGATGGGATCTGGGCTCTGTACCATATGTGCTCTGCTTTTTTGCTTTGGCCAACTTGAGGGCTGTTTGTCTCCGTGAGGAGCCAAACAGTGCTGGAAGGGGGTCAGTTTTCCAGCAAAATGGCGAAATGGAGACAGAGAGGGATCTGCGGGATGGCTTTTGCAGTACCTCAACCTCTGTGACCGCCCACCTCCATCTTCCTCTGCTTTCACAATGATGCTGGAGCCCTTCCCAGTGAGAAGTGAACCCAACTGTCAAGATCTGTCTCGGGAGCAGACATTGGTGTTTGAGGTATTCACTGTTTCTGTGCAGGCACAGATCTCCGGTGGGTGTGCTTAGGTGGCTTGTTGCATCAGATCAGAAGTTGCCTTCAGCCCTGAATTCTGACTTCACATGACTTGTGTTGGACAGATTTCCATGGAATAAAGTTTCTTCCTTGCTCGCCCAGGCAGACCGAAGCTCTTAGTGTTCCCTCCCACAGGAACGATAGTTTTCCCGTCACATTATGGGGCTGCACACCTTGGCCCCTCAGGCACATTAATCCTCTCTGGCACATTGATTCAGAATATTAGCGAAGGCGACTTTCTCCAGTGCTCCAGGATTTGCTTTGGCAGCCTGGCAGGATATATCCAGCAGGAACAGCAGCAGGAATTAGTCTGGCGGAGTCTTTGCCTATCAGCTTGCTTTCTTTGCAGAGGGCTCGGTGGTTTCCTGGCCGCTCCCAGCTTTGTCCTTGTAGGAAACGACAATACAGATGATAATTTATAGTTTTCCTTCTTTTTCCAGTTTTGTGCTGGTTCAGTGAGCTTAAGGTTGTCACCAAGTGGGACAGGCTAGTGGCAGGGCCAAGGGAAGAGGAGACAGCAGGAGCTGGTGGTAATTCATTGAAAAGAATGATATTTTGGTCTTGCTCTTTCGCAGGAAAACTTTGGAGGAAGAAGGAAAGTTTTCTTGATGCTGGGACAGCTGATCAGAAATGAGGTGAGAGCCCAAAGATAGGGCAGGGGACACAGTGCAGCTTCCCAGCAGCCTTTATCCTGAGGGATTTGGTCCCTTTCTTAGCATGAATCAACATTTTCCTTTAGAAGTGACAAAAAGGGAGGTCTGATTTTAGTCATCAAAGCATCCTTTTAAGGATGCAGATTTGAGCGTCCACGTGATGACAACTGGAGAACAGCACAATAAACCTGTGTAGTTTTAAAAGCATCTGACTCTGTTTTAGCTTGGGGAAAGCAGAAATGGACTGAAAATGTCACACTGTGACAATATTTCTATTTCCTTCTATATTTATGATATTCTAATATTCATAAACACCATGACTTATAAATAATCCTTTGATTTATAGTATTGCATGTAGTTCTAGTCCTGTGTCACAAAGATGAGTTTAAGAGTATGGTAAACAAAAGGAAAGTTCAGAGGAAAGAAGTTAAACATCTCCTGCTCCATCCTTTGAAGTCCAAGACAATGGCAGAGCCACTGGTTTTGAACATGAAGCTTCCTGGCTCTGATCCTCTTGAACTGAGCCTGGAAACTAAAAACAAAACAAGAAAACCCAACCCAATGCTCACAAGGTAAGACCAGGTGATGCTGGGGAGCAACCTAGTCAGGTGGGAGGTGTCCCTGCCCATGGCAGGAGGTTGGAACAAGGTGGGATTTAAAGTCTTTCCAACTCAAACCAATCTGGAATTCTATGATTTCTGACCATGCAGTGTCCCTGGCTGAATTCTGGGTGTTCCAGGCTGCCAGCACACAGAATGGTTGTCCCAAAATCCTTTTGGGAGGTGGTGGTTGTGTTTTTTGACCCCTACCACTGAAATAAATACCATGTTATTTAAGAGCATGATCTGCTTGTTCAGCAGGGATGAATCAGTTGATTTGTTGAGTTTGAGAGCTGTGGCGTTCCAGTCCAGGAGCCATAAGAGCATCAGATGGGTTGTATAGGATCAGACCCAGAGTTCCCTGTCTTCCTGCAATGACCAAGAACAGATGCTGCAGAAAAACTTAACAGGATGAGCAGAGAAAGATCTGTCTCTAATAGATTTTCCAGCATCCAGTTGTCTGAGGTGTACGGACTTGCAGAGCTAGATATGGGGTGTTAACTATCAAGAGACCCCCTCCATGACCTTTTTCTTTAAACACAGATAAACCTGTAGCCTCTGTGCCACCCTGCATCCAGGAGTCCTGTGGAATGGCCAGAGGTTCCAAGTTCGTTCAGCAGCTGGAAGGAGGAGGTGACATGCAGACTGTGACACAGGTAACTTCGGGGACGCTGGTCCCAGTAACGCTCTCAGGTTTAAGTTTTGGGTGCCTGGGACTCCTGTGGCCACTGAGGCAGCAAGAGCTGACAAGGACAGTTGGGGAGCTGGGCAGTCGGGTAGAAAATTGTCATTTAATCTCACTGGAGCAGAAGGAGCCGCTGATGAGAGCAGAGCTCTGTGATCCCCCAGCAGTGCTCGGCCTGCTGCCCTGACATCCTGCAGAGCACGCTCCAAACTGTTTACCTTTGTGCTAATGGGTTTGTTTGCCCTGTTCCAGGGAAGGGAGGGAGTGCTGACCGTCCTGTCTGTGCAGGATTCCTTTCTGAGGTTTAGCTCCCTGTCATTAAATGCTTTGATCCCAAAGGATTCTCAGTTACACATAATTTAATCATCCCATCCTGCCAGCTGGTGTCTGGTCATGTGAGTTCATGTCCATTTATTCCCTCTCCACCTCATTTTTTTTATTCCTGTTTCCCTCCCCTCCCAAAAGTCCCTGACCTCATTGCTTATGGCTTCCTGCAATCGCTTTTCCCAAATGAGGTGTGTGAGAACAAACTGGACCCATAGTAACCGGGAAGCAGGTGACAGGCGTGGAGCCTGCGCAAGGAAGGGCAGATAGGAGACAGGAAGAAAGAGGAGCTCTTCCCTGCCCAGCCCAGTGGAAAAATAAGCCAAAGGGTCCAGGACATGGCGAGATCCTTCACTGTTCCCACTCTCCTGCTGGAAGACATGGAGAGCTTCCCATGTCTGATGGACAGAGAAACCAGTGTGTCTGGTGCTGAGCCTTCGTGTCACCAGGCAGGCTCTGAGTTACTGCAGACACTTCCCCTCTGCGTCATTTGGCCCAGGGTTGGCTCACAGGGGCCAAAATGTGAAGGAGGAGCAGGAGACAGATCCCTTCTTCCATGTCTCTCCCTTCCTGGCCAGACAGATATTGCTGCTGGAAGTACCGGAACACTACAAGGTCAGCTTAATATATTTAAAGGAGTTTACTTTCCTGAGCAGCCTCCACTTAATCTTATGTGTCTGGTCAGCTTGTAAAGGACTGTGGCATTTTTTACAGCAGCAGTTAGAAGTGGCTTCTTGGGGACCAGGTGGCTTGTTTTGATTCCCTGGAGAAAAATGTGGGCTGAAATTCCAACCCATAATATGGCAGGAGATGGGGGAGCAGATTGCATAGGGATTGGACCTTAACGTGGGTGTTGCCAGGAGGACTTTGTGGGTTTGATGGGGCTGACAAAATGAGTTCATAAGTTTGTTTATGGGATGGTGGGTGCTGGACCCCTTCTTAGAGCCTTCCAGAGCTGCTGGCAGATACGGGAATCAAGTTGTTGAGGCGTCTGGGACGTAGCCATTCCCACAGGCAATGCTGCCCTGAAATCCAGGCTGTGCCAGGAAGCAGAGGAGCACAACAGCTAAGAAAAGAAGGACAAAGAATTGCAGGTAAACGAAACACAGTCTGACCTGCTGGCCGCTCCCTCCCTGCAGGGAGATGGAGCTGACACTGTGCAACTCCCATGGTGGGAGTGTGGCTAAACAAAGCAACTTATTTCTCTTCTTTTTTATATTGACTTTATTTTAATTGGGTGAGACTCTGCATGGGGTTTTATTTAATGTGCCTGAAGCCTTTGGCACCCCTGTCCCCTTTCCTGCCCCGTCAATGAGTCCTCACTGAATCACCGCTGTCAGTGCTGCTGGTTACGTGACAAACGTTCAGGTGAAACTCATTTTGTCAACCGAAAGGGTGAGATGGGTTCAGGGTCATCGAAGCTGAGTTTGTGGCCAGTCCTCAGGCGGGACCTGTGATCAGTGAATTACATTGTGACACTCTGGTCTGGATGGTTCTGCCTGGGTGAGCCCCTGGGGTTTCCGCAGAGGCAGAGGGGGAAGCACTGAAGAAGGGGAGTCCCAGGTAGGGGTTTTGTGCTGCTCTCCAAGTCCTTGAACGCAAATCAACTTTGCCACAGATTTCCTTATGGCAAATCCACTAGAAAAACCTTCTTCTGGGAGCACGTGGTTCTTGCAGCCCTTTCCTGACTCACTTTTAAAGCCCTGGGGGTGGCATTTAGCACATGGGGACTTCTGATCCCTTTTGGGACACTTGTTGGGGCAGTGGATTTGCTGTGCTGTCCTTTGGCATTATGCCAGAACTGAACGGGTGGGAAGGTGTATCTTCCCCCCAGATCAGACCCTTCAGACTCAGTCCAGCTTAAAGAGCTGATTGAGATGAGCTTGGATGAAAACTGTGTGTCCGGAGAGGCTGGAAGGTTGACAGGCACTGCAGGGCTGTGGCTTTAGGAAGGGATGGTTGAGGTTCCGTAGCTATCTGCAAGGAATGTGAGCTCGGGGGGAGAATTTGTGTTGAAAGCAGAAAATGCAGCAGCTTGCTGATAAATGATCCACTTTGCTTCCTTCCCACCTCACTTTGTCATCTGAGGAATGAAAGGCCTGTCAGCACCAAAAGAAACTGTGAGTGGAATTTCACTTGTTTCCTTTCAAAATCCATCCGTATAAGTCTGCTTGTTCACAAAGGCAAGATGCAAGAGGTAAGAAATAGAAACTCTGATCTTCCAAAGCTCTGGCCATTTACACTTTTGTTCCAGTCTCTTGGGCCATTGGTTCTTCCTACAGCAGGTTCCTGCACAGATTTAACAGAGGATTTTCCACCTCTGTTCCAAAACAGGCAGTCTCCTAGTCTTTTCTGGGAAGAGATTATGGAAAACATGCACGATGGATGTGGTGAGCATCCTCAGCCTTTTGTGCCAGGTTCAGTAAGGTCTCTCTTTGTACTGTGTTGGCTGACAATGGCACTGTCACAACTGCCCAGGTGGAGCAGGTTTCTGATGGCAGAACAGAGAAAAGATCCTGTGGAAGATTTGTGTGTGTTCATGCTTCCAAGGGTCATACTCCTGATCTGAGGTTAACGGAAGGTAACGGGCATGTTTTTGTGGATAGTATCCCCACATACCTGTTCTAATGCCAAGAGAAACAGGAGGTTGCATGGTAGTTGGGCTGCCTGGGCCACAAACATTCAGGCAATCTGTCTCCTCTGCAGTGATGAATAAAACTGTTCTTCTTAGGGAAAATCTGTGCTTCCTAAATCTGACAAGATTCCTGGGGGAGGCTGCCTTCTGATCCATGCTGGAAGCGAGGAGCATGATCTGGAAAATGCTGCTCATAAGTTGCATCGTGGAAGTTTTGATTCTTGAGTGGAGCAGACGGAAACCTCTGCAGGAGGGGGCTGAGTGGGGAGTTCGTGCCTGGAATCTGATTGCTTGTGTATGCATTCCTTGTGGGATAGGAGAGGACATGGCATGTGGTCCTGGCAAACAGACTGTCTCACTGAAGTCCTTGCCTGCTTTGGGAAGTGTGTACTTCATTTCTGAATGTGTTCAGGCCTCTGTGTTGTGTTCAGCACCTCCTGCAAACTGGGACAGGGTTGGAGCAACCTCAAAATCAGCTCTGCTCCTCCCAAACTGGGCTGCTTTTCCATCAAAGCTGTGCTGTTCAGAGGTCTGTGGGACAACCCTCCCCAGGGGGTATTTTCCTAGTGTGCGTTCCAGATTGTGCCCACACGTTGGAGTGACTTTGCCAATGTTGTCCTGTGCAACGTTTCTGGGAGTCATGTTCTCCATGACTCAGTCACGTTTCTGCCCTGAATGAGCCTGTGGGGAAGAGAAGGGACATTAAGGGGAGCTGCAGCTTCTGGAGAGAGCAAAGACATTTGGGTGTGAGCTCCATTTTAATAAAGACTCTTCATTTGAAGAGTTATAACCAGCACTGCAGGTGGGATGCTCCTATATCCTCACATGTTCCACCACTGTCCCTTTTTTTCTCCTCCTCTGCAGGTTCTTTTGCTGGTGAGCTGCATGCAGAGATCTCACCCAGCTTCAGCTGATGCACACCAAGCGGTCTGCTGAGTCTCCAGCTTAGCAAAAGGTGCTTCAGCAGCACTCTGAGTCCAGGACCATAATAGTCATGTTCCTGGGGTTTCTCAACTCCTGGTCTAAGAGATGGAGTGGTACCATCTGTTGAAGTACAAAGAGCTCAGAGTCGAATGGAATGGCAGGAATGGCTTCAAACTGAGCTAGTAGCTTAGGTGGGATATTGGGAAGAAATCCTTCCCAATGAGGGTGGTGAGGCCCTGGCACGGGTTGCCCAGAGAAGCTGTGGCTGCCCCATCCCTGGAAGTGTCCAAGGCCAGGTTAGACAGGGCTTGGAGCAATCTGGGATAGTGGAAGGTGTCCCTGCCTGTGGCAGGGGGTAGAACAAGATGGACTTTAAGATCCCTTCAAACCCAAACCATCCTGTGATTCTGTAAACACTTTTGAACTACTGGGGGAGTTTCAGGCTAAATTTTATTCACAGGAACACGTATTTAGCTGTAGGTGGAACAAAATACCCAACCTAAAAGCTAAAACCCCGCGGAGTCCCCAGCTGTGTTAGTTAGGGGCAAGGAAAAGGGAAAAACAAATTATTTACTGTTGTAATGAGGCAGCAACTCTCCTTGTTCCTCTCTGATCAGAACCCTTCTGTTTCCAGTTGGTAACTTTGTCAAGAGTGGGAGTTGAAAGCCAGTTTTCCAGCCCACCAGCTGCCTCGTGTCATCAGAGGCAGTGCAGATAATCACATATGCAGCTCTCAGAGCCCAGCCCAGATTTGGGGTGGATGCAATTCCAGTCCCCACTTTTGTTAAGGAACCTGCATAGGTTGGATGGCTTAGGCTGATGATTTACAACTGACAGTTCTTTTTCACTCTTGATTGCATGAAAGAGCCTTAATGAAGAAAACACTTCTCTGCAGGAAAACAAGTGATAACATGGTCTGGCACCTCAGGGAGCAGTGGGGCAGGTAGGGGAATACAGCTGCCTCTGAGGGAACGGGCAGTTTCAAGATGAGCAGGAGCACAAAGTGGTTCAAGGCTGGGAATCACCATGTTCAGAAGTGAAAAACTGGAATTATCTATGTTATCACCCTGTAATTACCCAAGCTGATACGTGGTTAAAGAGAAAGATGACACCCACACCCCCCCCCCAAAAGTAGAGTTGGTGGGAAATTCCAGTGGGTCCTTAAAATTCACCATTAGCTGGCTCATTAGTTTTTTTTGCTTCCTCCAAAATGCCTCCCCCTTGCCCTGCCACTCCTCATCTCCTTCAAGAGCAGAGCAGCGCCGGGTCTGAGCTTCAATCCCAACTTTAAAGAGCGCAGCTGCGTCTCATCCTTCCGAGTTCCCTGTGGGGCTCTCCTATTCTGGTCACGTCCGACCTCGCTTTCCGTGCATGGAATGCCCTGTCTTCTCATTAACAAACCTCACCGTGCTGCACAAAGACTGTCAGCCCTTCCTGGCCTCCCCGTGGGGAGGTTTGGAAAAGCAAAGTGACTTTCTATAGGTTGTGCCACGTGGGGTGTGCTCAGCATCCCATCCTTTTGGGGAGCATTTGCATCACAAAAGTAAGGGCAGGATCTTAGGAAGAGATCACCTTCAGGGTCATCTTTACCCCAGCTCCAAGTGGATTGTCCACATCCACTCTGGGATGTCATTCACCCCCACGCTGGCACGTGTGAGTTTGACTGGTCAGGTAAGGGTGCGTGTGACAGCGTAGTCAGCTTGTGATGCTGAGTGGATTTTCGCATGGTGTTTTATTTTACTAGGAGTGGTCCTTTGCTATTATTGCAGTGTAGCACCAGCAGGAAGAGGGCTGGCACACGGGATATGCTGCAGCCTTGCTTCATCTTCCTGATGGCAGGCATAGGCTCCTGTTCCATGTCTGCCTCCGTATCCGAGCATTGCTCTCTGTCATTGGCACATGCTTCTATTTAAACAACCCTGGGGCAGCCATCCTTTGTTATTGGTCTCTGCAGCCTTGGTCTGCCATTTTTAGACATATTTTCGTTCTTATTTCATTCGTCTCAACCTTTACATTCCCCTTCCAAGCCTCTGTGGGAAGTTGTTCGCAAACCCTGAGCCAGCTGCAGCTTTCCTCCAGCGCCTGAGAGTGAACAAAGCCATCAGACCTCCACCTTCCCCTTACAAAACGAGGGGAAAAAACCCCGAAAAGGACAAAAAAAAACCCCGGTAAAACCTGCAGAGACAAACTGCTGAAAGGTGCTAAATGAATAGTTACTGGGCTTTTTTAATTTCGCGTTCCTAGGGAAAGAAGTCCCGCCCTCTGTCTCAGCCATTGGCTGGGCTGGATGCTACCAGGCTTTTGTATAAGGCAGGCGATGCAGCTGTCAGGCTCACAGGCTCACGATCCCTGCTCCCGAGTAAGTAGAGATGGGTAGGAGCTCGCCTGTTGCCCTCTTGATGGCCCTCTGGGCCGGCCAGCTGGGCATGTGGGCAGCGGGGCGCTCCAAGGTGAACCCCAGGATCATCACAGCGCCGCAAGGTAAGTGCCAGGCTGCGCTCAGCTGCAACCTTGGGATGCAGCAGCGGTCCCTGCAGCTCTCAGTTACTCCCTGCGCTGTGTGTTTCATTCTTGGGTCTTGTCTTTTGAGCACAGTTCGTCTATTTTTATTTCTTTTGTTTCTTCAGGGAGACTTTTGGCTTTCTGTAAAATTACCTAAAATGCCTGTGGTCTCAGGTAGGGGTTTTTAAACTTGCTTGATTGCTTTTAATTGCGTTTTTTAGGCTATTCTTTCCTTTTTTATATTCTTAAAGGCATTTTCCTACGAGCTGGGGTGGCTGTCAAAAAGCTCTGAAACAGTCACAGTAACCATTTCCCACAACTTGCAGTTCTCTGGAAATCGAGACGTGTATTTGCATAGTTAATGGACTGATTTACTCACCCTGTTCTCTGCAAATGAGTTTTGTGAGTAAATATTTGCAGAATGTTCCTGGTCTGCGGGAAAATATATAAATGGCACGTAAGGACTCCAGCCACATCTGATCTTAGCAGAAACCGAACAAAGAAATGTTTTCAAGCAGCAAGCTTAGAGTACAGCCTGAGCTTGCTGTGTGGAAGCTGGTTTTATCATGTGTTTCCCAAGCTTTTTGATGAATCCCCTCCAGGGAGGCTTGAACAAAGGCCCCGTCTTGTCCCCGGGGTTTGGCTGAGCCGGCGGGTTTCGCCGGGCTGCGGCTCTTGCGCTGCTCTGCAGTACAACAGTTCCTCTGTGCTCCCCATTCCCCGGCAACTTCAGAGAACACCAATTTCCCTGGGTTTGTTCTGCGCCATCTGTTATTCTTCTGCTGGTATTTACTGTGCCCTTCCTCGGGATGAAAGAGCTGGGATGAAGGGCTGGGAGAAGTGGGAAGGGTGGTGGGTGTGTGCGTGGCTCAGAGGTGGCCTCTGCCTGTCACCTCGGTGCACAAAGGGGAGAGACACCGGCACAGAGGGCAGGGAAAGGTTGCTCTGAGTATGGCGTCATTTGTGGTGGCTGCTGGCAAATGAAGTGGCTGGGAAAAGGGGATGGAAGTGATTGGGGACAGAAGGCAAAGAGCTGGAGACCAAGCAGGGGATGGAGTCACAGGTTGCCCCATAGACATTTGCCTTGCCCTGCCCTCCTTAGGGCAGAAGGGTTAAAGTTAAATTGCCAGGGTTTGGCAGGGCTGGAAATGCCTGTCCTGGAGTGAAACTGTGCTGAGGGGGAAGAGAAGGATCAAGTGGCGTATTCCCACCTGTCTGTGCACAGTGTAGTCATTTGTCCTTGCGCCTGTGTCGGTGGCTCTGAACTTAGGGAGGATCTGTCACCGGGCAGCACTGAATCCAGCTAGTGTTACGGCACTTCCCTGCAAGGGGATCAGCTCAGCTTATCTCTCTTCTGTGCTTATCTGTTTCTCTAATTTTTTTGGAGAGCTTAGCAGGGCCACAGGCCAAGAGGGATTTCAGCCACGGAGGTATCGGAGGGTGGCATGTTCAGTCCTGTGTCCTAGTTAACAGATTGCATTTTCCTTGGTGTAACCTCTACCCTTCAGAAGTAGGTCTGTGGGTAAGGAGGAGGAGGGTGGAGAAGAGGAGGAGGATCTGGAGGAGGGTGAAGAAATGGGACAGGGGCAAAGAGGATGCTGTGGGTGACAGGAGGAGCCCTCTTGAACTTCCCCAATGCTCCAGGCACAGTGAAAACTCATCATGTTCAGAAAAGCCTGCAGCACAGCACAGCATGCTGCTGCTGTTTGCAGCCACAAACAGAGGCTTGTCCCTCACTGTGGGTGTGATGGTGTTGCAGGGCTTGATTTTCAGCTTGACCATCCTATTCCTGGAGGTGAGAGCTGGATGAAGCACAGCATTCCAGGACCTTTGCATGGCTGTGCAGCACTTGCAGTGGTGCAGCGCTGGCCTCAGTCCTGGGCTCTGCAGGAGCTGGCAGCTCTTCACCTAATTAAATTTCTTACACGCCACAGCCCAGCACAAGCACCAGGTACAGCAGCTTCAGCAAAGGCACCTCCTCACACTACAGCCCTGCAGGTGAAGGGAGTGATTTCTGGGGGTGGCCAGAACCAGGCTCTGTCTGGGAGGGAAGAGCACATGTGTGGGAATCCTCCCCAGCTGCTGTGCAGGGGGAGAGCAGGAAATTAGTACTGGGCAAAGCTGCTGATGTCTTTCCATCTCTCAGCCTTGCTTCCTTCACCAGCACCATACCCTTACCCGCTAGGCCCAGAGAGAGCCCTGCCTGCACTGCAGATACCTCTGAACCACTCTGCTGTTTTGCCCCCCAGTCCTACGTTGTCTGGGTTCGCAGCAAGAATTAGATGAGAGGACTTGTAATCTGTGAAAAAACGTAACCAGGCTTAGGTGGCACAATCTTGAGCTCAGACCTGAAGACAAAGAAGCAGAGTCAGCCTGTCTTGGTGCTTGGAGCTCCTGTATTTTAATAACTCCACAGTCCTGGGGACTTGGACTGGTGGCATCAGGCCAGGGCGGTGGGTGGCTGGAGCATGGTGTTCTGCAGCTTTGCCTTTCCATGGCTTATAAAGCCACTCTGAGGCTTCAGCCCCAGTTTTGCCCTTATTTTGTGTCCCCAGTGCCGCAGCACAGCGTGGTGAGAGGTGAGGAAGGGGCACGCTTTCCCCAAAGATCACCCTGATTCCACAGAAAGCAGGCTGAGGGACCTCTGGAGCCCTCCCAGCAGCCGGTGCAGGTGGCCAGCTCTGGGTCCATCTGGGCAAGCAGTTATTGCACAGCACATCTGACTCTGAAGGATCCCTTCCTCTTAGGGGGAAGATGCCTGGAGCAAAGGTCAGCTGCAGACCACTGGTCATAGCTCAAGTGCTTAAGAACCTTTTCACTGGCAAGGCTTTTGCCCCTGTTCCCCTTTGCAGCTGGCCCAGCACACAGATGGGCCGTGCTATCTTCTGGCTGTTGCCTTTCCCCATGTCCTCATGGAGGAAGATTCTAAATGCTGAGTTCCTTATCTGCTGGGACTTGCAGTGTGGGAGTGAGTTCGGCCTCAGCTGCCTGGGCTGGTGCAGAAACAAGTGCTCCAACCTTGCGCGCTGTGTTCTTATCATCCCTCTTATTTCCATCCTCCCCCTGCCTCCGTGGATTTTTCCAGCTAAATGCTGACCAGCTGGGCTTTGCTTTGCAAAAGGTGCCTTCCCATCCCACACGGAGCTTTTGCTTGTCAGCACGGATAGCGTGTTTACTCTGCTGATCCATCTGCGGCGACGGAACCCGCTGCGTGGCGGGGCTGGACAGAGCTGGCCGGGCGATGGATACAGCCTCTCTCTGTGGAGCGGGAGGGTGACATCCCAGGCTGGCTGTCTCATGACCGGAAAGTCACCGAGCATCGGGAAAACACTGAGGATGGCAAGGAGCCTGAGGGCTGGCTCAGGCTGCTGTAGCCTGGGGCCTTTGCAGCACAGAATCATTTTTAGCTGCTGCCACGCTGAAGACTTTGTCCCTGTTTTCCCGCATGTGTGTAGATCCAACACAAACTCAGTCCCTCTCTGGTGGCTGCATTGACACCTTGGGGTAGGATGGGGTCTGGCTGTTAAATTATTCTCATCTTATTAACAGGTGAGACTGCAGGCTGAAGGGAACAGGTTCTGAGGAGATAAGCAGCTCCCTTAGGGAAAAGAAAGAAAGGCTGTACACTTGACCCTTGGCTGCCTCAACCATGTGGACTGGTTCCAGCCTGCCCTGGGACACAGTGGGCCATTGAAGGGGCAGTTCCAGGAATTTGCCTGTGCTGCCTGTAATAACTTCTGGGCTTTGCTAAGCTTGGCTGCCTCCTTACCTTGGGAAAACTGTCAGCAGGACTTTGAGTGCTGTAGGAGCTCTTCTAGGAGCATTCCCTGCCCACCGGGATGGTGGTGCTGTGTTCAGCTAGACCTTGGACAAGGGCCTGGAGTGACGGGACAGGGGGGAATAGCTTCCCACTAATGGAGAGTAGGTTTAGATTGGATATTAGGGAAAAAATTCTTCCCTGTGAGGGTGGTGAGGCCCCAGCACAGGTTGCCCAGAGAAGGTGTGGCTGCTTTATTCCTGGAAGTGTTCCAGGCCAGGTTGGATGGGGCTTGGAGCAACCTAGGGTAGTGGAAGGTGACTCTGCTCATGGCAGAGCAGGTGGAATGAGATGATCTTTAAGATCCTTCCAACTCAAACCGTTTTGGCATTCTATGAGATAGGGCTGAACTTGTACTGATGTGGCAAACCAGAAGATTTTTGGTGCTAGCACCAGCTTTTCCTCCTCAGTGACAGCATCACCATTTCCTTGTGGTCCCACGAGTGTGAAACATCTTTGTAGGACAGTTTCACATGAAGCTCTCACCATTTCCAGGAGAAAGCTTCTTGCTTTTCCAGCAATGCTATTTTCTGCAGACGGCTTGTTTTCACAGGGTGGATGATGCTGGGAGCAGAAAATGTTGGTTGAAAAATGTATTTTCCTCTGTGCAGATTGAAAAAGAAGAAAAACAAACCAAACAAACTGACTGAATCACAACCACCTCCTGTTGCAAGAGCATGACACAAGAACAACAGGAATGGGAGGACTAATGAAAGTTGCGGCTGGAAAAGAGAGCCAGATGTCAATTCCTGCCCAGCTCTGTGGCAGCCCGATAGCTGATTTGAGGTCAGGATTGCTGAAAATTGGCCTGGGAAGGTGTTCTGTAGTTGAGGTACTCAGACTTGGTGCCTTAAAAAGACAAAGTAAGTTTAACCCTGAATATTTGAGTGCAAACTAAATCTAAACTTGACTACAACCCAAATCTAAGTATTGAGTACAAGGTGCTTTTAAGAGAAACTTGTATCCAGAAAAAGGGCTGGAAGGTGAGTTAGGAGGGAGAAATTGTCTGTTTTGCAGCCAGCTGCATTTGATGGCATGTGGCTATTCCTGGTCTCTCCAAGAATAGGACTTGTTCCTCCTGTTGGGCACTCTTTTCCTGTCAATCCCAGCTCCACCCGGTGCTGTGTGCGACAAAGAATGCTGTAAGAGCGTCACAGGAGCTGGATGTGGAAGCATCTCCTACCAGCTCTAATAAATCCAGAGCAGTGTAAGTCTGGAGCAACAAGGTTTGTGTAATAAATCCTGCCCTTAATGACAGCTCTGGTTCTGTCACTTGTCCACTCCCCAGTTTGAGCCCCACTGCCTGAGTCAGTGCCCTTCTGCAGCAATGCTCCATGCCTAATTATCCACTTGAAATAAATATTCTGCTTTATCGAGGATATGTGTGTCGTGGGAGGGAGAGGGCACTGCAAGTTTAAGGAGTTCTAGGATTTTCCTTGAGGAATGCAGAGCCAGTCCCAGCCAGACACCTACCCTTGGGCTGCTGACAGCAACCCTCGTCATGGGTTTGCTCATATCTTGGTGTTTTGGGAAGTCTGATCCCAGTGTCTGGTTTCAAATGCCTGACTGTGAAGCTTTCCAAGTCTGAGTAATGTGCTGCAGCCAAGGATGGGTGTGAGAAGAATGGATATTGTGTGTGCTGCTGGTGGGAGGTCAAGCGAGCAGGAAGGGGGTGCTGGAAAGGACTTCATGGCATGCCCTGTCACAAACGCGAATGACTGCAGGACTGAGTCTCACCTCATACCCATTACAGGGGTGAGAAGCCTCTAGCAGCAGGTAGAAGCTGGAAAGAGCATAACAGGGCCTTCCCCAACCCAGTGAGGAAGTCCCTTCCTTGGCTGCACACATCTCATCTGTTTTCTACAGGGAACTGTAACTCCAGAGCCACTGATCTCAAATCGTAGAATCAACTGGGTTGGGAAAGATTTCTGAGATCATAAAGTCCAACTCTTGATCCAACCCTGCCATGCTTACCAGACCATGGCGCTGATGCCACATCGAGTCCCATCTTAAAAACATTCAGGGATGGTGAATCCACCACCTCCCTGGGCGGCCCATTCCAAACCATTCTTCCCACCTTTAAAGCTCCATGGGGAACTTCACTGATCCCCTTGCCCTCTGGCCACCTCTGGCTGGCCTCTCCTGGGCTGGGAGGAGTTGGCACATGTTTGGGAAGGATTTCCCAGTTGCAGGAAAGCGGGAGATGGAAGGCAATTAAGCAAGGTTGTTTTGCTGGTGGATGCTGATAGAGCTGCTTGGGGCAATGTTCATCCTGAAAGGCTTTTTGTGATAAATCAATCCCTGGATCTGACTTTCTTAGTGGGAGGGGCTCTCCGGATCCTGCTAAAACCATTCTTTGTTGTGTTGACACAACATCCAGTGGTTGTTCTGTCACTGTTCCGCTGACCATATAATAAAATTCCATAATCACAGGCCGCTGTTCCCCAGCTTCCTCCAGGAACAGGCACAGCTCGGGACTGTCATTACAGAGAACAGCTTTTGGAAAGTAACAAAACCTGGCTCTAAATTTAGCACCTGCAATCCATAGGGTGCAGCGAGCAGCTCAGCTCCGGGGCTGGTTGGGAATAACGTACCTGCTGGATGACAGGCTGCATCTGCGGCATCAAAGGCTCTGGACTCATCTTGCAGCAGCACGGGCTTCAGTGCTGCATAATTTTGGGGGGTTGAGCATGCAGGAGATACTGGTGATGTGTTACTATGCATGGAATATGCTACTGTGCCTGTCATGTAGTCATTTTGTGTTTAATAAGGAGAAATCCATCTTTCCTGGAGCGTGGAGCACTCTGGCTTGAGCCTTCCCGGGGTGAGCGGAGCCCTGCAGTGCTGCCCGTGCCCCCAGAGCCCTGATGAAGGCAGAGACTTTGAATCCAGGGCATGCCCCTCCCCGGCTGCAGGTTAGGGGTCTCTTTTGTTGCCTGCTGAGTGGGTGTTTGGGACCTGCTGGCTCTGGCTTGGAGGCCTCCCGCAGAGGGAATATCGGCAGTGCTGCTCTCAAGAGCTTTTGAGCAATCCTGCCCATGCCCAGCAGCTGCGTTACCAAGCCAAAAGGGGTTTTTCGCCCGCCCTCTTTCTTCCTGCCCCGGCTCACCCCAAGATTGAATGCTGCTGCCTGCTGCCAAGGCACTCCCAGAAATAGAGTGAGAATTGTTAATGTGCCAGAATATTTGCCTTCTGGAGTGTAACTCTAAAAAAGCATATTTGTCTAGTTAGAGTGTGCTCCACAAGCGTGGCCCTTCAAGGCATTTGGATTGCACATAGGCTGAGAGCTTTTGTAGGATATATCCCTGATAATGTGGGCTGAATTGCTTCCTCTGCTCTGGAGCACTTTGCTGTTGATGGCAGGGGTTTCTCGAGGGCAGCAGCACGAACACCCCATGATGGCAGGGCCTGCAGGAGTGGGGAGGGAGGAAGCCAGGGAAGAGGCAAGATGGGAGGCTGCTGGGAATGTAGGTTGGCCAAGGATGGAAAAGTCCCGCTGTAGAGAGGCTGTTGATGTTGGTGGTCTATCTGTGGCCTTGCCCTTCCCTTTGGAGGAGTGCTGGGAAGCAGTTAGGGAGGGGTGTGAGAAAGGATAACGTGAGGTTTCTTGGTGAATGATTAAACGCTGCTCATCAAATTCTCAGGGGCAAGACAGGATGAGAAACACCAGATTAAACCCGTTGCTCTGGCCTCCTGTGATCTTGAAATGTGTAAGGCAGGTTGGGCTGGGTTTGAGTAACAGCCACATGTTTCCCCTCCGTGCTTTCACACCTTTTTTTCTGGGTTTCCCATAAGCTCATGGACCCCTCAGCCAGGCTCTGTTCCCCTGCTCCTTTTCCACTCCCCTGTGGGGTGCCTGTGCTGCCCAGTACTGGGCTCGCTGGTTCACTGCCTGAAGAGGTGGAGTTTCCATCTGGTCACAGGTGGAAAATAGAAGGAAAGCAGCACACAGCCCAATCCCTTGCTCTCAGCTCTGCTGCTTTTGGGAGCTATGTCCTTCCTACGGGATGGAGGGAATAGGAAAATTACGGTCAGGGCTTTTGCCTGCCCCGGGCTGATGAGAAAGCACTTTGGAAAACCATTTGGTGTGCTCCGTCCTCTCTGGGCACGGTCTCAGGATGCATCTGCAGGAATGCCTGGCCACAGGAAAAGCAGCTGCTGTGACCACAGTGTTGCTGCCACACCTGGCTGTTGCTGTTTCCTGCCCTGGTGGAAGAGGAGGGGCTGAGTTGGATTTTGAATATGTAGGTGGGGACTGATGCCCACAGCAGAACTTGTTGATCTGCTTTTCAGGTCCTGCCCTCTGGCTCTCATGGTGGGATGGACAGAAGCTGGGGGGGCTTCCAGTGGCAGGGAGCTGTGCGGTCCCTTGGAGGGCATGGAGGGCTTTAAGGGGCAGGAAACACGTGGCTGTGTCTGGTCTCAGTTCAGCAAGAAACATTTTTAGCACCAGGCTGTCTGGTTTCCGCTGCTGCTCCCCAGTCGAAGCACAGAGGAGTTTTGGGGGATCCCTACAACAACCCTGAAAAGAAGGCAGGGGAGACTGGGAGAGGAAGGCAGGCAGCATCGACCCCTTCTGAGCTCTGCCAGCCGCTGGGCACCAGCTCATGATCACCATGCTCCCAGTCTGCTCCAAGCTGAACAGGAAGGGGACAGGGAGGGATTGAAAGCAGGATGAGTATGATATTTGGTCCTGGAGGAAGCTCTTAGGAATATGGGTTGGAAATTTGTAGGGAACCAGGTGGTTTTGGTTCTGCTCTCTTTATTTTGCTTCCTTTGAGAAATGAGTCTGTTGGAGCACAGACTGAACCGAAACAGCATGTGGCTGCCCTGTACAGTGAGAGATATTCCCCACAGGGTGATCCTGTAACCTTTCCATGCCTGTCCTGCTCCAGCACAGAGAAGTGGCTCAGCTCCAGGAATCCTTAGGGAGTACGGACTCCACCACCAGGGGTGCAGCTCAGTCCCTCAGCAGCATGGTGGTGGCAGAACAGGGGGAGAGGAGGGATCAACAAAGCCGTTTTTTTCATGGGCAATGAATGAGAAGGAAGTGGTTTCCCACATTTCTTTACTCTTCACCCCCCTTCTCAGAAACCCCCCCACAAAAACATATCACTTTTCACAAGACGTGTTGGTGGTGGCATGTTGGAAACCTTGCAACTCACAACCCTTCAATTATTCTGTGACAGGTCAGAGCCAACCGCCCCAAAATGTTCCTCTTGGGTCGTCTCATTTAGAGTCAAATTGTTCCTATAAAAAACCAGGCTCTGCCTGGTCCCAGAAGCCCATCAGGCTGCTCAAGGCATCCATCCCATGGGAAAGGGAAACTCATGGGAGAGCAGGGCTCTGGGGAGCATGTCCCTGTCCTGACTGTGGTTTTCTTGTGTCACATTGTTCCCTTCGGGCAAAGTCATGATGGAAGAAAAACCTAGCACAGCAACTCTCCGGAGATATATTTCCTCTTTCCGAAATGTCTCAATTTGGGAATTTATAGATCATCTAAAAAAAAAATAAATGCTGTTGGCTTCCGTGGTGGAGCTGGGGAGGCAGATGGCACGTGGCTCATGGATGGGAGTGGTGTGGTGCAGTCCAGTCCTGCTCCCGGGGATGGAGGGAATCCATGGCAGCCCCTTGGGGTGACTCCATCCCTCTGGGATGGATGCTGTGACTTTCCACGCTCTCCTTAGAGGAGATGGTAGGGCTGGTATGTGGCCAAGCGGGTAGGAAATCCAGGGATTGTCCTCCTGGTCTTGCTTGAGGGAATAGTGAAACTGAAGTGCTGTTACTGAGTGATGTTGGAGTTGGGATGGAGAGTCCTGGCCGCAAAGTGGCTGACTAAGGCAGTGGACCTGAATCACATCCCCAGGAAAATGATTGATCTACCTGTGCTGGGATGCTTGTCATGCATCCTGCCTGTGCTGGGATGCTTGTCATGCATCCTGCCTGCGCTGGGGAAGTGGGAGTGGAGGAGGGATTCATGTCATTGCATCGAGACGGCTCCTGTCTTCCCAAAGACGGAATGACGTGGAGCAGCACGGAGCACACAGCCCTGACTCAGAGCCAGCCCTGCATTGCTGGGAGCTGAGGGCACAGGCGTAGGAATAGATCCAGGGGACACCCCCACATTGCCAGTCCTTGAGTCAGCACGGAGAAGGCAGCTTTTCCTTCTGCTGCCAGAGCCGATCCCAGCCGGATTGCCGCAGAGTCACGCTGTTATCAAGGTCGGAATCTGTCGCAGCTATTCAAAAAGGAAGGAATAAGTAAAACCTGGGAAATGGTTGGAGGAGGAAGGGATGTGAGCACGAGTGTGCTTGCTGTCAGACCCGCGGCAGCGGAGCAGGTGGCAGTGCCACCGGCGCGGTGATGCGTGGCCACGATGACTGACGGCGTTACAACGTGTTACAGCGAGAATTCCCGGGGCTGCCGGGTGCATTGCCTGGGCGTCGGGAACGTGGCGAAGGCTTGGCTGTGTTCACTGCAGTGGTGCTGCACCAGTGTAACTCCTGATTTGCCATTTGGTGGTGGCCCAACCCTGTGTCCCTGTCCCGTGGCAGCAGCGGGAGAGTTTGGGAGGACACAGGCAGGTTAGGCAAGGGCAGCACAGGAGCTGTGGCGGGCAGCAGGTAATTCCAGAGAGCACTAAACCCCATACTCTGCTTTCCCAGAATATGCTATCCCTCATATCCCAAGGTGGGTCCTGATTAATAAGGGGTTTATGGGCAGCAAGTAAAGGATCTGCCTCTTGCTTGCATCAGTATTGCTCCCCAAGGCCAGCAGGTGCTTATCTCATCCTCCTTCCCCTTTCATTTTTCCCAAGCTGTATTTCAGTTCTGTATTTTAAAGTCTCTGCACTGGAGCAGGTTGGAACCATCACCCCCATTCTAGGAAGGCACTGTCCTCCCCCAGCACCTGCAGGCCCACAATGGCTCACCCACTGCCAGTGCTGGGAGCATTGTAAGCTGGTGACTAAGCCGAGTGTCTGGAATGCCGGAGCCACCTGCCAGACCGGGAATGGTGGAGTGTGAAGGGGAAAAGGACAGCCGTAGCTGAGTCAGCCCTCCAGTCGGGATGGGAGCTGTCTTATTGAGTTTGCCTGCGATGAGGCTGCGTGCCAACGCTGCCTCTCTAGCTGGGCATCTGTTCTGGAGGTGGGAGCACAAAGCTCTGGGCTGCTCTGGGAGCCCAACCTTGCTGTGGTGCTGGGGAGAACCAGGCTCTTGGTGCCTTCTGAAGGGGCTTCTGGACCCCAAGGCAGCCAGAGAGCCATTTGCTGTGTCACTAAAGCTGTGTCCATGTCACTCTGTCAGATGAGAAGCAGGATTGCTCCGTCTGTCATCTGCATTGTCCTGTGTTTAGGGTTGGACTCCCTGCCCTCATCTCACCCAGAGCATCTCCCTCTTCGCTTCCTTCCTCCTCCGTTACCTCACCCTGCAGGCATCCTTCCGAGATGCACCGGGCTCCTTCTTTCTCCCTCATTTAATATTATTCTTCTCCTTCCCTCTGGTGTGGTGCTCTCCCCAGCACAAAGCCACTCTTTCTCCCATTCATCCCGCTGGACTGGGGTTAGCATTTCAATGGACAATGGTGCCATTGATCTGTGTGCTATCCGTGAGGTTGGCAGTAAATGCCAGGCAAAGGGACTTGGCAGAGTTAGCGAGGCTCTGGAAATGAGCCCTGTGTCTTCTGGAGCTCTGGACTCGGATTTTGGAGGGAGGGTGATGGCAGGGTCGTGCTTTCCCCCTTCCAAGGGGAAGAGCCTTTCTTTGCAGTGTCAAAAGCAGCTTTGGCGTTGCGAGGAAAAGCATGTCCCATTGGGGACAATGTAGGACATTGTCCCATCCCTGGAGGTGTTCAAGGCCAGACTGGATGGAGTTCTGAGCAACCTGGTCCAGTGGAAGGTGTCCCTGCATGTGGCAGGAGTTTGGAGCTAGATATCTTTGAGGTTCCTTCCAACCCGAACCATTCTATGATTCCATGATTCTATGATAGTGTGGGCCATTAGACACACTTTGCCTCATCATTCTCAGCTCTGGAAGCCATTTATACCCCCAGGTAATGTCACAGGGTTTCCCCCCTTATCCAGCCAGAGGAGAAGCAAAGGGGATCAAACAGCTTCTGTAATCTGAGCTGTGCAGATCTGCCACAGAGGCAGAGGGATCCCAGCATCCACTCCTGGAAGCCCCCTTAAAGGCTCCCTTCCAAATCCAGTTAAATCAGTGCTGGAACCACAACCACACTTGTGGGCCCTGGCTAGCAGAGCTGTTTACTCTCAGCTTAGTGATTCAGAGCAGTCCCTGGGGAGCTGCAGGATAAATAACACGTTGGCGCCGACCAAATTATTGTTTAGGGCTTGTTTGTTTTCAGCTCTTTGGAGTGGAGTGTGTCCTTGCAGGTTGGCACAGCTCGCCGAGCTGAGACAGCATTGGAAAAAGCCTCCAAAGGAACCCAAAGGTAGTAGGAGCACAGGACTGAAGTGTGTAAAGCATGTGAGGAGGAGGAGCAGAGAATGGCTGCAGATCTGTGTTTGTCTGGATGAGCAGCAAATTTAGGGGCTGGAGGTTTGAAAACAAGAGTGAAGTTTGCCGCAGTTGGGCCAGACCTGCTTGTGGCGTGTTGTGATGGGGTAAAAAGGGGTTTAGGTGTTCCCGTGTGCCTGGCCTCCACAGGTTGGGCCAAGAGTGGGGTTTTTGAGGATTTCTGGGAAGGGAGACGGTGTAAAGGGGATTAGTCCTCTCCTAGGCAAGCTTAAACTGAGTCTGTGGCTGATGGCAGGCCTGGCTGTCTTCCCGCTTGGAGGGCAGATGAGTTGCAGAATCACTCTAAAAGACTCCATGCCAGCTTCTCCACAAGGCACAGCACATGCTCAGGAGTTTCTCTGAGCCCTTGAACAGAGGAGAGGCACGGGAAGGCTGAGGAGGGGACACAGGGCAAGCAGGGACCATCATCCAGCTGGGCTTTCCTGGCTGAGGGTCCCAGCAGGCTCTATCCCGTGGGGTGGGGGAAGGGCACATGGAAGTGTTGCATTAGTTTCTGTCCAAGGCGCATCTCTGGCCTCACTTCGTGGTTGAAATGCCCTTGCAAAACAGGACTTGTGGGTTTTTGGCAGGTTACCCAAGCCCTGATGGGAAAACATTGCTTGTTTAACCCTGGAGGGATTAGAGACCTGGAGAAGGTGCAACCAGGGAGCAAAGTGGAGAATAAACCCATAAGTCAAGCAGGGATTCAGCAGCCCCAGTGACCTGTAATAAGTCTTTTTCCCTTTTTGGCTCTGCAGAGCCTTGGCGGCGGGCCCCCCGCGCTGCTTGGTCCGGGCAGAGGGGAGTGTTGGACTGGGCAAAGACTGGCCTTTCCCTGTCCTGCCAAGTGACAACCCCTATAAATAGAGGCACACGTGCCACTGATTAATTGCCTGTCTGTGCAGGCCGCCAGATCCCGAGGCAGCCCCAGTCTTTGTCTTTGTGCTGGGAGCGGCAGCACTTGCCAGGAGAGGGGCCCCTTATTTGGAAAAGGGAATGATGCAAATGGAGTTCCTAAGCAGAGGGCAGTCCTGATGCTTGGAGCCTTTTCCCCCTTGGAGGAGCAATCCCTCTCGTGTCACTGCTGCCCACTGTGGTAGTCTGGGCCCTGGCACACCCACTCAAAGCTGCCCAGATGTGGCCGCATGCCCCCAGAGAAGGCTGCAGGAGCAGGGCACCCCAAGGAGGGACAGAAGAAGCCCTGGCGGGGGGAGAATCACACCTGCAGTGCAGGGCCAGCCTCCTGTATCTGGACGGTGCAGAGGGGAAGGGAGGATTCTTGTAGGAAAGAGGAGCTGGAAAAGCCAGAATGTGAAAGAGGAAGGAAAGAGGAGAGGACAGACAGTTCTTCTTCCAGCTGGGCCCGGAAAGCCACCCATCTGCAGCAACCAGTTGTGATGTCCCAGGTCTTGCAGCCACTTCTTGTTCATGTCTGGGGTGTGAAGCCCATCAGTTGTGGTTTTTGGGTGCACCTTTTCCCTGCCACACCTGGGCTCTGGCCTGGGGGTTCCAAATCCTGTCTGAGCCTCCTGGCCCTGGGAAGTAGGATGCTGACAGGGCAGGGAGAGTGATGATAAAGTGCAGGAGGCTGCAGGAGCCAAATCTATCAGGCAGATGCCCAGAGTGGTTGTCAGAGGGTGGTCAGAGAGGGGATGGAGCCCTTCATCTCAAAGCTGGCAGGCAGGAGGCACTCGGACAGTGGAAGGCAGTGCTCACCTGGCTGCTGCAGAGCCAGCTCTGAGTCTCTTTGAGCGCCCACTCTCCTACCACAGCTCCTGCAGTAATTCCTCTTTCTTCATCACAAGCTCTGCAGGGGCCAGGTGGGGTCACTCCATTGTGGAGCTCTCCTGTCCCCTGGGGCCCAAGGGACAATAGCTCTGCTCTGAGCCTGGGAGCTGCCTTTCCCTGCCTGCCTGGCTCTGGGCCAGCCATCCCAGAGGGCCCCCAGCCCTGTGTCCATGTTTTTCTCATCGCTCCAAGGGCACGGGAAGGGAGTGGATCAGCCAAGCTGGCCATGTGTGCTCTCTGCAGTGGTTTCCCTAATGAGTGTGCTGTTCCTAGGTGCAAAGGAGTATGTATTTCCCAGAAGTGAGAAGTACCCAGTCTTCTACCATGAGGAAAACAGCTCATCCATCTACATCGGGGGAGAGGGGAAGCTTTACTACTATGACTTTGCAACCTCTGAGAACTACACGGTAAGGATGTTCTGCTAACAGATGGGGCACCAGAGTCCTGTAAAAAGTGTCCAGCATCTGTCTCCTGTGCCAGTCATTGGTGGGTTCTTCCCTGGATGTGATCCTTCTGAGGTCTTTACTGCCCCACAGAGAGGATTCTTCCAGTAAAGAACCCTTTCTTTAGTATGAGAAGTGATGCTTAGACTGGTGTCACGGGGGAGAAGCTCCATTTCCATTCTTTTCTGTTGTTGGAGCCCAGGCTGCCTTTTCTCAGAAGCAGGGAACTCCGAGCTGGGCACTGAGTTAATAGAGCAGGAAAACCCCCATTGGCTTTTCCGTGACCCCTTCTTGTCTTTCTCAGTCACCCAAATACTGTCTTGCATGTTCCCAGAACACTGTGGTTCATGTCTGCACCAGCCACTGTTGAACACCTTTTCCCCACAGTGGCAAATTCTCATCCCAGATCCTCTAGAGAGCAGACCAGTCATTCCTGCCGTTTTAGCCCTGCATCCCCACTTCTCCTCACCACCTCGGGGGCCTGAGGGATCCAACCCAGCCTTCCCAGGGGTTTTCAAATGCCAAGAGTAGGGAAAAGGGATACAGTGCAGTGTTTAATGACCTTCTTGTAGTGCATGGGGCTGAGCCCATGTGGGTTGGCCTTTGGAGGGAAGGAATTAATAGCATTTTTCTCTCTCTTTTATCCTAGGAAGACTTCCCAGTGAAAAATGAAGGGCTGTGCATGACATCTGGGAGTTCGGTAGGTCCTACTTGTGGTGGAACAGCTGGATGGGTGAGGGCTGAAGGACTTCGGTTGAAGGACTGCAGGGAAGGAGCTGTGTGTGCTCCTCATGTGCTCTCTCTGAGTGAAGACCTCCTCCTCTAGCTGTAAGATCCATGAAAGAGCTGGGAAGCCATCTAGGAGTGTGTTAGTTCTGAGGGTTTGCTCTGCTGTTCACAGCTGCTCATGCTCCTCTCCCTTCTCTTGCAGGAGGACAATAAGAATTACCTCACACTAGTGGAGAAGTACGGAGACGGGATGTTGGTGTGTGGGACCGGTGCCTGCGCTCCCACCTGCTGGAACCTGGTATGAGTCCTTCCCTCATTAGAGCTGTGCCAGGCAAGGAAAAACACTTCCCTCCTGCCCCAGGGGTGGATACAGGCACCTGATCCCACTGAGGGTCCATTTCCATCCTTCTCCAGACGCAGAGGAAGGAGAGCCCGTCATGGGATGGGAGAGGAATCGCTCCGTTCACCCCTGACTCCAACACCCTTGTCGTCGTCGATGGTAAGTGTGGTGTTTTCATGGTTTTCTATTTTTCAGTCATCGTGCTGTGCACAAAAGGCTCTCTGTGACAAAAAGGGCCCCCCTGAGGCTGCTCCAAGGCCTTTGTCCCCTGCTCTAGTTGGCCTTAGCACTTCTTGCTTTTGCCTCATGGAAATGCTCATCCTTTTAGGACAGAGCATGGCACGAGGTTGGCTTTTCCCCTCCAGGGCGTGGGATTGAGTGTCTGTGTGGGAGGGTCAAATGCAATGAGAACAGTGAGGGATCGTAGAATCATAGAATGGTCTGGGTTGGAAGGGTCCTTAGAAGGAAGATCCTGCAATAATCCCACTGCTCTGGACCTGGAAAGGGGATCCTTCCCAAGAATCTGTCCCTACCACTCTTTAAGGAGTCCTACCAGACCTGCTCAGTCCCAAACAGTGGAGACTGAGTTTCTTGACCTGTGTCCACCATCTCCGTGAGTTCATGTGCCCAGAAAGTTCTTGTTTCATTCTTTTCTCTTCTTACAAATCCTTCTGTCCTTTCTGGAAACATCCCGCTGCAAATGAGCCTCCCTGTCCCACAGGTGATGATATCTACTCCACCATCAAGAAGAGCCAGCAGAATGGCAAGATCCCTCGTTTCCGTCGAGTGAGAGGGGGTGGAGAGCTCTACACAAGTGACACAGTGATGCAGAGTGAGTGTGGGGGAGATTCTCAAGGTGTGGAAGCCCACCAGATTGATAAGCTGGACTCTGTCAGACCACAGCTTGGAGGGGGATGTGCTCTCTGCCCAGCTGGGGTGGAGCTCCAGGGCTTCTTCTTCGGGGTCTTCAGTCACCCCTGAAGCTGCAGGGAGGGTTGATCTGGTCCCCTCAGTGCCAGCTGAGGGAATTTCACCTCTTTGCTTCTGTCACAAAACACCTGATAAGCGAGTTCCTGTTCCTCAGGGCAAGACACTGGGGAAATGAGGGTGGCAAGTCCCTTCTCAGATAGGAGGAAATAGGGTTGTGTAAAAATGCCCATCAGCTGCCCTGCGGTGGTGGAAACGGGAAGAACAACTTCCACTCTGGGCAGTGACTCTTTCCAAAACCCTGAGGGTGAGACCAGAGGTAGAATCACGTTGGGTTGCACAGGGGACAGTGTGGGGGTAGAGGGAAAGGACCCTCCTCCATTTTCATGAGTTTGTTATGTTGTCTCCCCAGTGGCACCAGGAAATGGGAGATTATTGAACCTCTGGCAAAATGAAAAATTAAATCAAGATGACAACAGAATAAAACAGAACTTGTGCATGGAGGGGGAAGCCAAACCAAACCTGAGGGCCCCAGAGCTGCCACGGCTCTGTGCTGACACAGAGCTCCCTGCCATGGGAACACCAGCTAACGATGCCCAGAGGGACCTGATGCTGCCGGGAATGCCCGTCATGGTAGAGGTGTATTAATAGGAACGGCATCACTGGGTTTTCCAAACACAAACAGCACTGAGAGATCCTTTCTCCCCGATAACACCTCCCTGAGCAAGAAGGGAGACGGGTTTCCTTTGTTGCTAAGCAGCCAAGGCTTCACCAGGTTCTGTGGATTTGGCCCTCAAGGGATGAGTCTGAGATGTTGGGCAGGAGGGAGAGGAAGAAGAGCCACTGGGAAGGTGTCAGGTGAAGCACAGTTGATGCAATGCACAGGTCTGGAGCAGCGGATGGTCTCAGACCTGTCCTTTCCCTGGAGCACAGATGTGTTTCATTCCCTCCCTCGGCTGGAGCTGGGTGGTTGGCTGCAGAACATGCTGCTTTGTCCCCATCAGTGGTTTTTCAGATGAATTCTGTGTGCTCAAGCCAAGGGTTTCTGATGGCTCACTTCCCCTTTCAGACCCACAGTTTGTCAAAGCCACCATGTTAAGGCACGAAGAGCCTCACCAGGACAAGATTTATTACTTCTTCCGTGAAGACAACCCGGATAAGAGTCCTGAGGCCCCTAGAAACATCTCCCGAGTGGCCCAGCTGTGTAAGGTACCATGGGAACAGTGTGTGGTGGGGAGGCAGGAGTGTTCCAGAGGTGACAGATGGACATGACAGCTCACCTGGGGTTATCCACACTTGATTTGGCCCCTCTGC
Source organism: Pseudotriccus pelzelni (assembly GCA_035584735.1). Classification (NCBI taxonomy): domain Eukaryota; kingdom Metazoa; phylum Chordata; class Aves; order Passeriformes; family Tyrannidae; genus Pseudotriccus; species Pseudotriccus pelzelni. Next base: position 21,208,157 of record JAWMRA010000016.1, read on the forward strand.
CTCAAACATCTCCTCTGCCACAGAGTTTGTGTGGGGTACAGCCATGTCCTTTGGCCGTCCCCTCCTCTGGCTCCCATCTTGCTTGTAGGGAAGAGAAATACCTGTCCTGTCTTGCTGGGATGTTAGAAGAACACGATTGTTGCTGTAACCAGCATCAGACATACCCCTGGAGCATCTCCCCGTTATCCATCCTAGATGTTGGGGGCTTATCCCTCCCAAGTTGGGGCCTCTGTGGTTTTCTCTGCCAAACCCTGACTCCCTGCTTTCCCTCTCCCTCAGGAAGACAAAGGAGGAACCAGTTCCCTCTCTGCTTCCAAGTGGACCACTTTCCTGAAGGCCAGCTTGATCTGTGTTGACCCAGTCACCAAGGGCAACTTCAACTGGTTGCAGGATGTCTTCTTTGTCCCTGCGAGCAACTGGCGGCTCTCCAAAGTCTACGGACTCTTCACAAACACCTGGTGAGGGTCTCTGCAAAACAGGGAGGGCGATGCCTTGTCCCATGGGCCAAATCCTTTCTTCCAGCCCTTTAGTATCTCTGGGAAACAGATGGAGTGGATGAATGCAGCTGTGTCCCGGCTGTAGGGGTGGTGACCAGTGTCTCACTGACCCCCTCTTTGTCTCACTGCCCTCAGGGGAAGCTCTGCTGTCTGTGTGTATTCCTTTGGGGACATCGATGACGTGTTCCGGACATCTAAACTCAAAGGCTATAACGGTCCCAACCCGGAGATCAAACCTGGGCAGGTGAGTGAGCTGCCCCACGCAAAGTGGAGACGGGTCCCAGGGCCAGGAGAGCTTAGTCCCTGCAGTGCCACTGCAGTTCTCAGGGTACCTGGAGCAGGTGAGGGGACATGGAGCAGCCAGGTGAGAGCTGGGAAGCGAGGGTAGTTGTAGGCACTGCAGGAAGGAGCTGAGCCTTGTTGCTGGAAACAAAAGGAGGCCAGAGAAGGTCCTGTGCCTTCACAGAAAGCATGAGGAGACAGGCTCCTATATGCACCAGGCACCAGCACAGTTGCAGCACTCCCAGGGCCTGTGTTTTCCCCCAGGGCAGGGCTGTGCACTGCACCTGGGAGCCTTCTCTGGGCTGAGGTGTCTGTGCTGTTCTCCTGCTGAGCTCTCCTGTCCTCCACCCTCGTCCTCGGGGACCTGTCTGACTCTGACAGTGGCTTTTGTTCCCTCTTGCTGCAGTGTGTTCCCTCGGGACAGCACACCCCGAGCGAGACCTTCAAGATAGCCGACAGCCACCCTGAGGTGGAGGACCGGGTGGAGCCCCTGTCCCCCACAAAGAGCCCCCTATTCCACAACAAGCACCGCTACCAGAAGATCGGGGTGCATGAGGTCTCTGCGGCTGACGGACACCACTACAATGTGCTTTATCTGGCAACAGGTACTGGGAGCCATTCCCCGTGGGGATCCCTGGAATTAGCTTTCCCCTCGAGGGTAGGGAGCCCAGGGGAAGCAGACAAGACCCTCACTGCAGAGCGAACAAGGGGCTGTGTTCCCAGCTTGGCATATGTTTGTCAAGCAGAAAAGAGCTGCCAAGTCCCGAGTGCTACTAAATACTTCCAATTTGGCTGCGTAGGCAAAGCCAGAATCAAAGCAGAATCCCAAGCATGTGGGATTTACCCAGCTGGGCTTCAACCTGTGGGAGGTCTCAGGGCAAGCATTTTTAAGGCAAGGGAGGGGTAGCACAGCTCTCCCCAGGTATGGCTTTAACAAGCAGAAATCCTTTCCAAAGGGACCCGCTCCATCATTTCCCAGTGCTTCCCTGTCCTGCCTGCTTTACCTGCCTAAGCTGTGCTCATCCCTTTCTCTGCACTGTGCTGGAATCTGTTCACTGGCACCTGTGGAGGGACTTTCAGAGGTTTTTTTGAATTCCTAATCTATGATTGAAAAACTGAAGGTGGCTCTCAGTAGGTGGCCTGAGTTGGATTAGGGCCCACGCATGCTCTGATTGGTCTTATTTTCCAAAAGCCTGAGTTTAAATGCAGCTAACGCCTTGCAGAGTCCCACTGGGAAGCTTGATCCCACATGCAGGGCTTGGCAGGGCAATGCTTACCCTCGCTGGAATTGGCACAGAGAAACCTGAGGAGTCCTGATCCCTGCATGAGCTGGGATCACATCTTCCACCTCTCTCTAGTTGATAATGTGATGAAGGGAAGACTATTTGGTAAGGGGAAACTATGCAAGAGGGTGAACAACAAGGACTCCTGAGCCCTTGTTCTCTCTGGGTGGCTGGTGTCAGGAATCCAGTCAGACTCTTGGAATCTCTTAGCATCATCTCTTCCGCTCTCAGGATGTCTCATCAGGGCTCTCCCCTCTTTCTTCCCAGACAAAGGATCCATCCACAAGGTCGTGGAGCTGCCAGATGGGGTGCAGAATATCATGGAGCTCCAGGTCTTTCCAAACAAGGACCCGATCCAGTCCATGATCCTGGACCACAACAGGGTGGGTCTCTGCTTGTTCTGTGGGAAGGAAAACAGTGGGTTGGGCTGTAACTTTAAAATCTGGCAGCAGGGAAGGCAGGGACAGACGGTTTACTGCCAGCCCCTGGGTCTGGAAGTAGAATCATAGAATCACAGGATGGTTTGGGCTGGAAAGGACCTTAGAGCTCATCGAGTTCCACTCACCTGCCATAGTCAGAGACATCTTCCACTATCTCAGGTTGCTCCAAGCCCTTTCCAACCTGTCCTTGGACACTTCCACGGATGGGGCAGCCACAGCTTCTCTGAGCAACCAGTGCCAGGGCCTCCCCACCCTCACAGGGAAGAATTTTCACCCCGATATCCCATCTAACGTTGCCCTGTGTCAGTGGGAAGCCATTCCCCCTTGTCCTGTCCCTCCGTCCTTTGTCCCAAGTCCCTCTCCAGCTCTCCTGGAGCCCCTTTAGGCATCAGAAGGGGCTCTCAGGTCTCCCTGGAGCTTCTCTCCCCCAGCTGAACACCCCCAGCTCTCCCAGCCTGGCTCCAGAGCAGAGGAGCTCCAGCCCTCAGAGCAGCTCTGTGGCCTCCTCTGGACTCGCTCCAGCAGCTTTACATCCTTCTGGAGACACTCAGCAGGTGGCACTGGGACACAGTGCCAGGATGATCACCCATCCCCTCTGCTTTCCTCCTGCAGGCCATGCTGTATGTCGGCTCCACGAGTAAAGTCCTGGAGATCCCCATGGACATGTGCAGGGCGTATCGCAACAACTGCCACAGCTGCCTGCTGGCCAGGGACCCCTACTGCGGCTGGGCCAACGGCTCCTGCCAGTCGGCATCCCTGAACCGGTACGTGGTGCCCGCAGCCCGCTACTTCTGTGGGAGTAACACCCACACCCTCGGGGTTCCAGGCCACGGCCACGTGTGGTTTTGAGGCCGTCTTCCCACCACAGAGATGAGCCCATCGTGTCTGGGCAGGGAAGCGCGGATGTCGGTGCTGTCCCAAAAAGTCTGCGATCTCTCTGCAGGGATCCATCTCTCCCTTGAGGGCGTTTTGAGCACCCAACCCCAGTCCAACAGTCTTTGGCTGTCCCCAGAGGGGTCCTGGGAAGCACCTTCTCCATCTTTTTGCTGCTGGGTCTCACATTTGCCATCAGCAAACTCCTAATTTGGAACAGCTCTGTGTGTGTGTGGGGGGGTTGTGTGTGTTTTCCCTACCCCAATAATACCAGGTAATAAACTTCCTTCGATCTCATATGGGTGATTCCTTTCCTATCCCTGAAATGCTGCTTTCCTAATGTTCTGCTAATGCTTATTCCCGTTCCCATCTGCTAGGGAGGTGCTTCAGAACCTGAACTTGGATGTGTGGCAAGGAAACTGCCAAAATGGGGCTATTAAGGAAGGTATGGAAAGGTTTTTTTGAGCCACAGAACAATGTTCCCAGCGGTGGTTGGGGCCGGGTGGCTGATTCTCCAGTCTTTCGATGGTTGTGCGAGGTGTTACGTACTCATTGCTGTGGAACTGGGAGTGAAATCAAGACACCAGGTTGGAGTTAGTGGCGAATGTGTGTTTCTGAGCTGGGTGAGAGGGATTAAGCTTTGTTTCCTGGGAGAAAAGTCCTGTGAACTTCACCAGATGTGGGCCATTGTCATTAAATGGCTATGTAACACAGAATCATGGAATGGTTTGGCTTAAAAGGGACCTTAAAGGTCATTCAGTTCTACCCCTCCTGCCATGGGTATATCCCCATCGACCCAGCTGGTCTTCCCTAGGGGCTTTTGAGGGAATCTGTGGTTCCTGGACAATCCTGCCTCAACCCCTCCTTCTCCATCTCTTCCTGCAGACGACTACCACAACATCGCAGTTGTCCCTTTCTCCCGCTATTACCTCAACTGTTCCATCGAGTCCCACTATGCCACCTACAACTGGTACCACAACGACAGCCTCATCAAGACCTGCAACACCACCCACCCTCAGCAGGATTGCTTCCACTTCATCCAGAATGTCAGCCACGGCCACTACGGCCACTACGTCTGCATCTCGGAGGAGGACGGCTTCAAGCAGGCGCTGGTGAAGGAGCGCCTGGTCAACCAGCTCCGGTTCCTGTTCCAGAAGGGCCAGGCCACCATGACCTTTGGCTCGTGGCTGCAGCTGCTCCTGATGGTGGCTTTGGTGGAGCTCTTCCACTGAACACAGCTGTGTTCCCACCGTCCTGCTCTTCCTGCACTTCCTGCTGTCCGCTCTTGAAGGGAGATCGCTGTTTTCTTAGGTGCTCCTTGGATCTGTGATTGTCCCTAAAGGGGTCCTGGGCATCACCTTTTCCATTTTTGGCCTCAGTGGAAGAGCCTCAGTGAGAAGGATGTGACTGCAGGGCCAGGTGGAGCAGGGGTTGGGGACACGCGGGGGACTGTACCAGTGACAGCCTCTCCCTGGCAGCTCTGTTATCCTGTTCAGGGGACTTCTGCCGATGTGCATGCACTGATCCTCAGGGCACGGCCACTCCTCAATTTAGGAACGTGCATGTGATGAAGAGGAGGAGCCAGCCCTCGGCTTTCTGAACTGGTTGATCTGAGCAGGGACTGACACCTCCAAGTTTTTAGTGGCTATTGTTTGGGTTGGCAAACAGCTGGAACACTCCCAGTGCCACTTGGGAGTCCCCTTCTGGTCTGGAGAATTGGGCTCTGGAAGGGTTTTGGGCTTTGGTTTATTATTTTTTGTTTGCAGCTGGCTTTGATGTGGGAGGGAGATCGGGAATTAGCACTGGAAACCTGCAAGGGTAGGTGCAAAGTTAGGAGTTTGCATGGAAAAGGCTTGGAAGATGACTAGATTTGGGGTGTGGGGAAGGACAGATGGAAGGGGACTGGAAGGGAAGGTGGAAGCAGAGCCCAGACCAAGCTGGGAGGCCCTGGGAAGATGTTTGAAACGCACAAATCCTCTGCAGGCAGCTAAGGGCATTTATCTGTGGGCAGCAGGCAACCCCTGCTCCCCACACCGCTCCTCCGGGAGAGGGACCGCGCTTCCTCAGGGAAAGAGGCTGCGGATCTCAGGGCGACACCGCCGGGCTCGGGGGGCTGTGCCTGTCCCCACCGCCCAGAGCAGCTCTGCTTCCCTTCCCCCAGTGAGGGGACAGAGGGGGGGGCAGAGTTTGCTTCTCTTGGGCTTCGAGGTCTCCGAGCAAGACTAAACTGTGAAAAATGGGATTCTCTCCCTGCATAGGGTGATCCCACACCTTGTCCAAACCTTTCCCAGTCTGAAACACCCCAACCTCGGGCTGTGTGAGGGTGAGGGCATCCTGTCTTATGCTTCCAATAACCTGTTGCAGCAGCACAGCTCCTGCTTCGTGCCTGCTCACTCAGGAGTGCCCGAGGAGTCTTTTGGGCAAGGGGGAGGTGCCACGTGCCTCTCGTGACCACAGACTACAGACAACGGGCCAGAGCTTCCTACTGCACTACATTTCCAAGGTATTCCCCCCCCACCCCGGAATCTAGGATAGAGCTTCTTACATCCCTTCTCAAAGCACTTTAACTTCGTGAACTAACAAATACCTATTTATTGTTAACTGGTCATTACTGTACTTGTAGAGTTTTATAATATTGCCGAAGGTGGGTTCAAATTAGAGGAGATGAAAAAAACCACCACAACAGCTACCAAAAATATCTTTCAGAACTGTAACCAAAGTGGATGGTTGGAATAAAGAATGGAAAGGAGCAGGCGAGTGCTGTGTTTCTCACCAGGAGTTGAGGGATGCTGCTGTGATGGTGACCACGGTCTCCCCTATTCCCCCTTCCCCATGACTGAGGGGCCCCCATGCCTTTTTCCATGTCCCACAAGCAGCAGCCCCAAACCAGCCCTGGGTTTGCTGCTTCTGCTTCAGGCTGGTACCTTCTGGAGTGAGAAGCTGGGCAAATTCCCACTGGGAGATCCAAAAGCAGGTGTGAGCAGCATCCATGGAAAATGAGGAATGGAAATAGTGGTGGTCCTCATGGGTATGTAACCATCCCGTCACCTTCTGCTTCTGATGCTCCTGCTTTTTAGCTGGTTTTGAGGAAAAATGAACTTACTGTTGATAGCTGCAGGGGGGAAAAGGCCAGGCTTGGGCTGGAGGGAAGCAGAGAACAGGAATTCAAGCTTTTAGAAGGTGCTAACAAAAGCAAGAGAGAACAATACCTTCACTCTCTCTTTCAAATCCTCTGTCAAAGCACCTCGGCACAAAGGCAGACCGGCACAGGGCTTTTGGAGTGTCATGGCTTCATCCCAGTCCATGCCCAGCTGCCTTTCTGTGTGCTATTCTTAGCATTTCTGCTGGAAAATATTCAGGGATGGGTGGTTAGGTGGTCCTGAGCTCCAGCCCCATTTTGCAGCAATGTGTCTGCAAAGCCTCGGAGGTGATGGGGGCACAAGAGTGGCACTGACAGGCACCTGTGTCCCCTGGGATCTGTGCTGGAGGACTTGCAGGAGGCTTTGCAGGTCCCTGATCTGCGGGAGGGGGGGAGGGTTGGCAGCCGAAAGCGAAACCCTCCACTGCCTCCTTTCTTCCTTAGCACTGCCTTTGGCAGAAAACTTCCCGCTGGCGCCGGCAGCATATGCGGCAGCTTGACGTAAAGGAAGAGAAATGAGCCCGAAAGGCAGGCGGGTTTCAGCAGAGCTAAAACAAGAAGTGTGATTTTTGGCAGCCCCCTCTCTGCCATGGGAGGAGGTGGGGAGCTTGCCCGGGACGGGAACAGTGACGAACCCAGCACCCAGACATATTTTTTGGGTGCTGTATATGGACACCAAGCTGTCTGCATTCCCAGCTCCATTGATGCCAATGGAAATCCAAAGCTCTAAAATCCCTTACTGAAACCCTGAGCAAGAGGGTTGGGAGCAGCACATGAAAGTGATCCCGAGCCCCTTGGGAGTGGGTTGGAAGTGAGGTGCAGGCAGCAACAATTCCAGTTTGATTGCCCAAACCATCTGGCTGAGAGCACAGGGACAACCTGGGATCCCTGGATGAAAGGGAGACTCACGGACACACACAGAGGCTGCAGCAGCATCTCCATCCCCAGCAGGTTTCCATCCCCACTCCTTGAGAACAGCCAGGACAAAACATGGACTCTTTTGCTAAATTCCCTGAGAAAAGCAGGAAAACTTGAAGCCTTTGGGCTGTGTTTTATTCTGGGATACATTTCCACCACCCGCTGGCTGTTTCCTTAAATACAATGAGCCAAAACCCGGGAGCAAACACAGGCACCAGGATTTATTGTGGCTTCAGGGCTGCTGGAGGGGAAAGCCGGAACGTCACCGCCCTCACCCCAACTATGGCCACATTGTTCGAGGGAGTTATTTTGGGATCTGTATTTTCACTGGAGCAGGCACACACAGGAAGGTCAGGTATTCCAGCAGCTTCTCTGGGCTTCCTCTAGCACAGCCCGAGTGGCAATGGCCACACACCTCAAACAAAGCCCACAAGCATTTCATTTTTTTCCCAGCATCATTTTTTAGGGGGTATTTCTGCCTCCAGCCTCACCAGAGGCTGCTCCAGGAGGAGGGTTTGTGTGCAGGACAATAATCCCAGGAAATCCCATATCCCTCTGCATCAGAGGCCAGAGCTGGTGGAAAATCCCACAGTAGCACCCAGTGGATGCACTGACTGCAGGCTCAGCTGAGATGGTGTCTCTAGCCATAGCACCCCACTGGGAAGCTTTTCCTGGTGGGATGGGGGTACAGAGCTGCCCCAGAAGGAGCTGCTGTAGCCTGGGATTGGGATACCCTAACAGCCACGCCTGGATTTACAGGAGCAGGATGGAGAGGTGCTGCTGCATCATGGCCACACCTTCCATCCTCCCAAAAAAGAGGATAAATGTATTTATGGCTCTATCCAGAGAATTCACATGTCTGGATCAGGTGCCTGAAACTGTGCCACCCACTCGGCTCACTCCCAGCTGCCTTCACCCCTTGTCCAACCTATTTTCCCAGTCAGTGGTGTGACAGCTCTATTTGTAGGGGTTATTTGCTGCCATGTGGCTGTTTTCCCATTTTCCCGAGGCTCTCAGGATTTAACCAGCCTTGGACAGGTGTCTGTCTGCTCTGTGGTCCACGCTGCGACACAGAGGACAAGGTGTGGGTGATGCTACACTGCTGAGGTGGATCTGGGCTGGCCAAGTGGGAAATCCAGCCATTTACTAGAAATGACATGACCCTGGAGAAGCTGGGGGAAGTTAAACACGGGATCATCCCCCCACACTGCCGTGCTCCTCCTCCCCACAGCTACACACACAAATGCTTTCTCTTTCCAGCTGTGAATTTCCACTCCAACATTCCTGGGGGATGATCCTGGCTGAAGAATGTATCCCATCAGGCTGGGATACCCCATCCCAGCTGGATGGAGACCCCAAAACCTGGGCATCAGCCCAGCAATTTTTAGAGCTGGGATTGCAGACAATAAATTAGTAAGAAGAGATTCAGTTTAATGAAGCAGGAGAATAAAAATGAGGTAGACTTGTTCCTGTTTCACATTAAAGTTTGTCCTGGATTGCTCCATTCTCTGGACGCTCTGGCAGCTCCTTAAGCATCACTGGTGCCTCAGGGATGCTGTGGGGGATGATGACCACGTGCCATGTCATCCCCTTCTCTCTGCTCTCAGGGGAAACCTTCCAGCATGAACTGCTTGGTCACAGTCACAGTCTGTTTGGAACTGAAAGTTTCTCTTTTTCAACATAATATTATGAAAATGAGTTTCCCTCACAGGGGGTTTCTGGGCAGCAGTTTTACTACTGGAATTTTCTCAGCTACCTGTTTGTAGGCAGGAGCTGAAAGCTCTCAGTGAATGAATTCACTCACGGGAGAGCAGGGAAGATCCCAGGATGAAATCACTGCTGAAAAGAGAAGAAATTGTTGGGAAATAAACGAAAACCACCATCTTTCCCATGGGGCAGGTGTGAGCAGCGGGGAGCCAAGCAGGATGGTCCATGTAGGAATGCAGGGTATATTTTTGAGGTAAGAAAGCAAAGCAGCAGCTCCATGCCCTTTTTCCAGATGGATTTCGCTCTGCTGTGCTCCGTTCTCCATCCCAGCGATGTTACACTGTCTCTTTATTTTTCTTTCAAAACAGATCCATTTCCTGCATCATGCTGCCTGAAGTCAGACCCATCCCAGCCTATTCCCATTGGCTCTGGGAGGGGGGCAGAGATACCATAATGGTGAGCTGCTCCACCAAAACATCTTCTTTACACTAAATCACCGCAGCTGTGGCATTCCCAGCCATGGGTTCCTGACAGATGAGGCTGAGGAGGGAGATTTTCAAGGGAGGTTGGATTTGGGGTTGTGGAGCAGAGCCAAGGGGGTTTTAGTGGCCTCCTGGCGGGGTTATTTACCAGGGGAAGGTGTGAAGGTGGTGAGTCACCTGCTTGCTCCAGGGGTGACATGGCAGGAAAACCCCACTGGGTGGAAAGCGAAAGCCCACGACACCCACAGTGTCACCTCTGGGTGGGACGAAACCACACTGGCGGGGCCCTTCTCGTCCCCAGTGTGGGTGGCAGAAGAAGGCCAGGGGGGAGGGGTGAGACTCTCTGTTTCACTCCTCCCAAAATAGCAGGGATACACCCGAGTCAGGCAGGCACCGTGGGCTGCCTGCACCGCCTCCATCCACGTGCTGCCGCTGTGCTCATCATGGATGAAGCCATGGATGTGCTCCGAGTCCCGTCCCCGCTGCGATGGCTGGGGACAGGGTGTTGCTGTGGGTGTTTGCAGCCCTTGAACTGCTTCCTGCCCACCCCTCCACCTTCCATCAGAACCCCCCCAAATGCCTTGTGGTTTGCTCTGTGAGGGGATGTGAACAGTCGCGGTTCCGTTGTGCCGTAGGAGTGGTAACACCTTGGCAGAGGTGCTGCAAAAATGTGAAGCCCTTCCAAGGCAGGGGGCTCAGGGGAAGAAGGGCAGCATCCCATGGAGAATGTGTGTAAGACCCCACTAGGTGGGAAACAGGCATTGGGCAAAGGAGTTGTCCCCATGCTTTGTGGAGGGGGTGGAAAGGGGGGTGCAGAGGTGACACTGAGTGGTGGGGGCTGTGACCTCAGAGCTGGAGGCAGTGGCTGACAGGGCAGAGCTCAGCATGTGGCAGTGTGTCCCTCCATGTCCCTCTGTGCCCCTTGGGCCCTGACCTCGTGAACATGGCTGGAGGGGAGGCAGCAGGTCCCACCCAGGACAGTGACAGTGCAGGGGGGAAGGACAGGGAGTGACACTGTGCCATCATGTCTCTGGGGTGTGGGACAGCTCTGGGGTGCACATGCAGCCATGGTGTTTTCATGCTGGGATAAGCAATGGGGCCTGGTACAAGAGGGGACAAGGAACATGGGGCAGAAGGGGACAGATCCTGCTCCCTGAGAAGGGACAGATACCCTGGAGCAAGGAAGGAAGATTCTATTCCCTGGGAGGAGACCAGAAACCTGGGACTGGAGGGGAACAGGGACTGAGGGGCAAGAGGAGACAGATCCTGTTCTCTGGGAGGGGACAAGGACTGTGGGGTAGAAGGGAACAGGTTCTGTACCATGTGCAGAGACAGGTATTGTGGGGCAGGGGGTACAGACCTGATGCCCTGGGAGGGGACAGGGACCCTAGGGCAGGAAGGGACAGATCCTGCTCCCTGGGAGGGGACCAAAAACCTAGGCCAGGAGGGGACCCTGTACTCTGGGAGGGAGAGGGACCATGAGGCAGGAGGGAACAGATCCGGTGCCCTGGGAGGGAACAGGGACAGTGAGGCAGGAGGTTACCAAAAACCTGGAGCAGGAGGTGGCAGACCCTGTGCTCTGGAAGGGCACAGGGACTCTGGGGCAGAAAGGGACAGGTCTTGTGGCCTGGTAAAGCACAGGACTCACAGGGCAGGAGGTGACAGACCCTGTTTCCTGAGGGAGGACAGGGAGTGGGGGGCACGAGGGGACAGCTTCCATGCCCTGGCAGGGAACAGGGACCGTAGCGCAGGAAGGAACTGCTCCTGTGCCCTGGCACGGGACGGGGACCATGGGACAGAATGGGACAACTCCTGTGCCCTGGCAGGGGACAGGCTTCAGGTGCCGGGGAGGGGGGGCACAGTCGACGCTGTCCCCGTGCGGTGGCACTGACGGGCCAGGCGCGCCTCCCGGTGGCTGCCGCTGTTGTCGCATCCGCCACGGAGCCCGGCTCAGCATCCCCGACCCCGAATATCCGGCCCCTCATCCCGCTCCCGGTCCCTTCCAGAGAAACCCCAGAGACCCGCGGGACACGCTAAAGAGATGCCTCAGGACCCCTCAGTATCGCCCACCCCATTACCTTCCCCACCCCGCCATTGCCAGTGGCTGTTACTGTGCCTGGGGACAAGGGACCCTGTCTGCCACGATTCTCGGGTGCTGCAGCCTTTGCCCGCGGCTCAGGACACCCCAAAAAGCCTTTCCCTTATGGAAGGGGGGTGATTGCGATTAGGGTTAGAGCCTGGGAAGTGGAGAGGACAAGGCTGTCCCCTCCTGGGGTGACCCTGGCCAGGGGTCCCCAAGGTTGTCTCCTGCTGGGTTGATGTGACCTTTATTATGTTTAACCCCCACTGTTTTGTCCCCTAGATCATTTTTATCATTTATTTGGCAGATAAGCCATTTCTCCCCTTGGCAGCCGAGTTTTCATTGTCAGCGCTGGCAGCAGCACCCGCCTTTAGTGGGGTGACACAGGCCACTTGCCAGTGTCACCCGTGGTCACCCCTTGCCGCTCAAGGTCAGCGTGTCACCCGTCACAGCCCGCCATGGCAAGGCTGGGAGGGGACGATGCTCTGCCAACCCCTTCGCGCTGCCCCATGCCCCGGTGTCCGTCTGTCCCCGGCCCCAGGGGGGCCATGACTCATCGGGAGGCGGGCGAGAGCACCTCTCCTTGAGCCGGGATAAGAGCGAGGACACCCTCCCCTCTCTCCACCGCCCGCTCCAGGCCACCCTTCCCTCTCCGCCGCCTGCTTCCATGCTCGCCCGTGCTGCGCCCAAACCCAGCGCCTTGCGGGGATGTCCCCCTGTCCCAGCCAGGGGATGCCAGCGGCTTGGGGGGACTGCCACTCCCACCCTCTCAACTCCCCGGCCCTTCAACCAGCTGCCAGGGGAGTGGCGAGCCGGCTGGCTCAACCTGTACCGCTTCTGGCAGGAGGGCGGCTTGAACAACGTCCACCACATCATGGCTCGCAAGTTCCAGCAGTTTGGGCCCATTTACAGGTGAGGTGGCATCTGGGCCCCCCTTGCCTCTCTCACCCTGCTCCCCAGCCCCAGCGGCTTTTCCAAACCGGGATGATGCTGGTATTGCCAGCCTTGCTCAGGGTGAGGGAGGGGGGAATACGTGGCTGAGCTGCTGGAGGAGCCTGGCTTGCCGTGCGCCAACCAGACTTGATGCCACAGTGATGGGCGAGAGGGGGGCAGGAGCAGACAGAGCTGATGCGCTGGAGGGGAACAGGGAAGGGGAGTCAGGTGGGGACAGACCCTGTGCCAGGGAAAGGGACAGGGAACGGGAGGCAGGAAAGGACAAATCCCTGGGAGGGGACCGGAAATCTGGGGCGGGAACGGACAGACCCTGTGCCCTAGGAGGCGGCAGGGACGACCATGCGGCAGTGCCTTGTGGGTGCAGAATATCGGGAAGATGGAATGGTGGAGCTGGAGACGATTCTGCTCTCCCTGATCTCCACAGGGTCTGGATCTGAGAAGGAAGGGCGGGGGATTTGATTTCAGCATCGCTATCTATTCCCACCTGAGTCCTGAGGGCCTGATCCTGGTGCTGAGCCCCTGCATTCCCAGGACGGGACCTTCCAGCAGGATTTTAGGGCATGCAAGGGGACAGGTGGTTGATTTGGGGTTGCTGAGGTTCGGAGTGCAGGGCTGACCCTCCTCTTCACCCCATTAGGGAGAAGCTGGGTGTCTATGAGAGTGTGAACATCATCAGCCCCCAGGACGCCGCCACCCTCTTCCAGGCTGAGGGAACACTGCCAGAGCGCTTCAGTGTCCCCCCTTGGGTGGCATATCGTGACTTCCGCAACAAGCCCTACGGTGTGCTCCTCAAGTGAGTCGGGGGGCCAGGAGGTGCCCTCAAAATGGGGGCTACCAGGTCTTACTGCCATAGTCTCAGCACATGGGCTGGGGGGCAAACTGCAGCATCAGGAGGGTGATGGGGACATTGGCTGGTCCTGCGCTTTGGGGAGTGGCATCCCCTGGGTGAGGGGGACACTTCTGACCCCCGCTTTGGTGTCCCGCAGGACAGGGGAGGCCTGGCGCTCGGACCGCCTGTTGCTGAACAAGGAGGTGCTGTCGCCACAGGTGGTGGAGGGGTTTGTGCCTCTGCTGAGCCAGGTGGGTGAGGATTTTATCCGGCGGGCGCGAGCCCAGGTGGAGAAGAGTGGCCGGGAGCACTGGACAGCCGACTTCACCCACGAGCTCTTCCGCTTTGCCCTGGAGTGTGAGTGTCAGGGGGATGAGCCTCAAAGCCTGTGTCCCCCAAAAAAACCCATCCTTTTCCCCAAGCTTCATCCTCAGAGATGGGCCAACCAGTGTCTCTCCCAAAGGCAAAGTGTATAGAGGGCTTCCCTCTCTCCAGGCAGGATGTCTTCTGTCTAGGCAAGATGAGAACAACTCAATAGTTGATAAAGCACTCTTTTATCATTTACTGGTCATCAGCTGGTGGCCAACCTTACCCAAACCAACCCTTCATGACCCTGAACAAACAGGAGGCCAAGCCAGGTCTTGGAAAGGCGGGAGCTGGCCATGGGATGGTGGAAGGGGATGCGAATGGGTCTCCTCATGGATGCTGTCCCTGCAGCTGTGTGCCATGTGCTGTACGGGGAGCGGCTGGGGCTGCTGCAGGACTTTGTGGACCCCGACGCGCAGCGTTTCATCGATGCAGTGACCCTGATGTTCCACACCACGTCACCCATGCTCTACCTGCCACCCGCCCTTCTCCGCCACCTCAACACCAAGACGTGGCGGGACCATGTCCAGGCCTGGGATGCAATCTTCTCCCAGGGTGAGTGTTCCTCCTGCCTGCACCTTCACTTTTCATCCAAGGTCCCTTGAGGGCTTGGCTCCATAGTGCAGCCCCATGCCACACTCTGGAGATGTTCTCCTGGGTCCAATCACTAAGGACAGGAAGGGTTACCACATCTGGAGGCTGTGGGATGGACCCAGGGGGAATCATCCAGGAGTGATCAAGGGCAGATGACGGGCAGCATGTGGAGGGGAACAGCTCTCCCAGAGGGGCTTGTGGCCTCAAAGAGCTTTGGGCACCTGGGATAACTCTCCTGCAGGCTGTCTCCCCCTGGGGAAGCAATGACCTAATGTGCCTTCCTCCTCCACCATTCCCTGGGGGAGGAAGACCACGTCACGCCTCCGTGTCTCCTCAGCGGACAAATGCATCCAAAATGTCTACCGGGACCTGCGGCTTCAACGCAAGAGCACCAAGGAGTACATGGGCATCCTCTGCAACCTCATCATGCGGGACAAGCTGCCCTTGGAGGACATCAGGGCCAGTGTCACCGAGATGATGGCGGGCGGGGTGGACACGGTATGCAGCAGGCAGGGTGGCTGGGCAGGGGGAAGGTCCTGGTTGGTGCTGAGCCTTGCTCCCCTGCCCTGCTCCAGACCTCCATGACGCTGCAGTGGGCCATGTTCGAGCTGGCGCGGGCCCCGGGGGTCCAGGAGGAACTGCGGGCAGAGGTCCTGGCTGCCAAGCGTGAGGCGGCAGGGGACAGGGTGAAGATGCTGAAAAGCATCCGGCTGCTCAAAGCTGCCATCAAGGAGACACTCAGGTGAGGAGGGGCCCCGCTGGAAAACACCCCCAGCCCCTTCCCTCCCTGAACTGTCACGAATCGAGGGCCAATGTGGGCAGGCCAGGCTGTCCCCAGGATGAGGTGTGTGGCACTTGTGTCCCCAGGCTGCACCCCGTAGCCGTGACCCTGCAGAGGTACACCACTCAAGAGGTCATCCTCCAGGATTACCGCATCCCCCCCAAGGTGAGCAAGGCCACCGGCTCCCTCCTCACCCTCACCCAGTTGTGGGACCTGGGTGACATGGGGGAGCAGCTGGAGGGCTGGATGCCACCCCTGCGCCCCAGGAAAGCCACATGGAGAGCCCAGACCCATGGGGCTGATCCCTCCCTACAGACGCTGGTACAGGTCGGTCTCTACGCCATGGGCCGGGATCCTGAGGTCTTTCCCAAGCCAGAGCAGTTCAGGCCCCAGCGCTGGCTGGCAGCTGGCCCCAAGCACTTCCAGGGACTGAGTTTTGGGTTTGGACCCCGGCAGTGCCTGGGGCGTCGGATCGCTGAGCTGGAGATGCAGCTCTTCCTCATGCAGGTGAGCATCCTGCTGCTGGGGACACTGGGGACTTGTCACTGGAAGGGATCAGGGAAGTGGCACGTGTGCGTTGGTACCTCCAGAGTTTTCTGTGGAATCACAGAATGGTGTGGATTGGTAGGAACCTTAAGGATAATCTCATTCCAGCTCCCTGCCACGGGCAGGGTCTGCTAGACCAGGTTGCTCCAAGCCCTATCCAACCCATTTGCTCCATTCTCTTTTATTCCAGATACTGGAGAACTTCAAGATTGAAACCATGAGAGCAGTGGAAATTGGGACCAAGTTCGATCTCATTCTGATCCCAGACAAACCCATCTACTTGACCTTACGGCCGCTCGAGTCCCGGGCATGATGAGCCTGCTCCTGGGTGACACCCAGCCCGGGTAACCATTATGGGACATCCCCCACATCCCAACCAGGCACTTTTGGCTCCTTCCAGCCAGCCTCCAGCCTGGGGATGGGATTTGGGGGACGTCTGGGACACTTTCAGGGCCACAGCCTTGGCTTGCTGCATCCCTGCCTTGGCTCAAGGCTGCGCTTACGCCACGGGGGAGATAAACTGAAGCCACCCCAAGGGAGTGCGGGATGGGAGGGTGGGTTGGTGCTGCTGCACCCTCCGGCTGCTCGGGCCTCCCTGGGGACGGCGCCAGGGACTGCGGCCGAGCTCCTCCCACCCCCTCCAGTGTTCTGCTTTGCCTCTCGTTTCGTCTGTCGTTGCATCACGTCAAAAAGCACCGGCTTCTTCCTGCCAGCGCTGCGTCTCTCCGTCTCTTTCAGCGGCCGCGGATTAGGGCAGGGGTGGCAGGGTGTGGGGTCTTCTCCGGGGGGCCATGGAAATTGCAGTCAGGTTCTGCTGAGGGGCAGGAAAAGGTCTTGGGGAGCTGTAAACGCAGCCCCGTCCTCTGGGGGGCATCAGGTGTGTGTGAGAGGGCTCTGGGTCAGTAGGGGTGTATCCTGGGATACCCAAGGTCCACCCTCCCCTTCCCCTCTTGTCCTACAGGTAAACTGAGGCAGATTTCCCCGTGTGAGGTTGGGCATGGAGACACCACCACCCTCCCCCAGCACCCCTCCCTCAAACTGTCCAGAGGCACATAGGGGTGGTTCTGAATCCTGATCCTTCCTGCTGGCAGCAAATACCCACTGCCAGCCTCCGTGAGGCGTGTCCTTGGTCCCTCTGTGTGCTCACCGAGGGGTGGGGGAAGCCATTCTCCTGCTCCAGCAGACGAGTTCTAAGTTCCTGCTTCTCCCGGCCCCACTTCCTCGCTGCCTTCTCCAGCTGGGACAGACCCAAAACAGGCTGGCTCTCCCCAAAAAATGGGGGCCAGAGGTGCCGGACACTCCAAGCTCCCCGCCATCAAGTGGGGTGCAGAGGGGTGATGCCCACCTGCCTCTCCAGCACTCGCCCGCGGGCTTGTGCCTCCTCCAGCCTGGCCAGCAGAGACAGCTTCTCCGTGCCCCCCAAAACACCCTGTGGGCACGAGGTGAGCCGGAGTGGGAACGGCCGTGCTGCATTTCCCCGCTCTCTCGCGCTGCTCACGGCAGGTCAAGCCGCGGGGTGGCTGTTGCCCCACCAGAGCCGGAGATGCCACCTAGGTGATGCCCCCAGGCGACCCCTTTCTGGGGTGCCACGGCCCTGCCGCCCCTCCCAGTCCTGTGCCCCCCCCCGTCCCAGTCTCACCGGCAAGGCTGGGGGCCGCGGGGCGATGGGGGCTGCAGGGTGAGTGGCCCTCGCCAGCTCCTCCCGCAGGCGACGGTTCTCGGCCAGCAGCGCGGTGTGCACCTCCCCGAAGAGGGCTTCACCTGGGGGATGGGGTGGCGGGACACTGGGACGTGTCCTGCGCCCCTCCCCGTGCACTTATAGGGGCTAGAGCAAGCCCTTGCCTCTCCCAGGCCCAGGAATGTGTGTTGGCAGGCTCAGGATCTCCCACCATAGATCATCCCAGGGAGCCCTGCAGCTGGGTATGGGACGCCCCTCCTCGAGCGTCCTCATTCCCTCTCGCACCCACCTGCTGGCTTTTCCATGCTCTTGCCCACCCCGGCGAGTTTCTCCTGCAGCACCCGCTCCATCACCTCGATGACCTGTGGGAGACAGCAGAGCTGTCCCCGTGTCCCCGGCCCAGTGCAAGGCTGTGATGTTCGTCTCACGGAGGAGCAGGATGGGCCAGAGGGTCCTGTCTGCTCCACAGAGCCTTGTGCCCCCAGTCTGTCCTTCTCACCCTAGTCTAGTGCCCCATGGCTCACCTTCTCCTGCTGCTGCACCGTCTCCTCCAAGCCCTTTGCCTTGGCCACCTTATCCTGGCACCTCCTCAGCTTGGCTTGCTGCAGCCGGTGGGCTCGCTGGAGCAGCACCAGCTCCTTCTCCTGGTCATTTTTCTGTGAGGGAGGAAGGGGAAATTCCCCCAAGGGAGCCCTGTGCTGAGCCTCAAGCCTTGGGACATCATCTGGGAGAACCTCATGGGGGGGTCATGGGGCTCTGAGGCACTTGCTTGGCTCCCCTGCTTTTCCAGCCCGCTCCATCCCCCAGGCAGCCCCTGCTCACGTCCATACCCGGATCAGCTCATTCTGCAGCTGCTGGACGCGATCCTTCAGTCTCCTCATCTCTGCTGTGCTGGTCACCAGCTTGTGCTTGAGGGTGGCTGTAAGATGCACCCCATGCCACATCCTTGTCACCTGGCCAGGGTGAGACCCGGGAGGAGGTCCCCCAGTTTCCACCTGTCCCCTCCCCTCCACACACCGAGCCTGTCCAGCAGCTCCTCCCGGGTCATGACGTCCAGGTCGGTGTCGTGCAGCAGAGTGTGGCCCAGCTCCTGCTGCGAGGCCAGGCTGCACCGCAGGTGCCCATTCTCCACCTCCAGGCTGGTGACGTGCCGGCGCAGGGACAGGAGGTCCCCTGCCATCCGCTTCAGCGCCAGGTGGTAGCTGCCCACCTCCTGCCAGCCCAGGGCAGAGTTGCTGGCACCCCGTGGCAGCCAGGGCTGTCCCCAGATCCAAGGGATCAGCTCAGGATATGTGACTTGAGGGTCAGACCCACCGTGGAGGAGCTAAGAAACACCCAGATTTTCTGCTCCTCTTGATACCATCCATCCTTCTCTACATCTTCCATCCATCCTTCTCTTTCCCGTCCGTCCGTCCATCCATCCATCCATCCATCCATCCTTTTCTTCTCCAACCATCTATTCTGTCTAAAATCTTCTCCTCTCCATCCACCCATCTCTATTTCCACCGGACAGACCCCTCCTCCATTTCCCTATCTTTTCCTACAACTCCCTTGGGGAAATCTCCCAAGGATGTGGGGTGGAGCAGTGCTGGATCTGGGAGTCATCCCCAAGTTCTGAGCCTTTTGGGCCTTTGCAGGTCTTTAAAAGAAGGGATGGGGTGAAGAATAACAGAAAGATGATGCCAGGTGATGCTGGGGGGATAAAATTCCCTGAGGATTTTTGTCTTTTCAGGCTGACGCTCCTGAATCCCTCTCTGCCGTGCTGGGAGGATGCTGAAAGCAGGGACCTTGGCCAGAGGGAGCTGTGTGCCTACAGCTCCCCTGGGCCCCCTGCTCCCAGCCTTGGGAATGGCCTTGGCCAGTGGCCCGTAGGGGGGCCAGGGCATGGGGAGGGGCTGCAGCAGCATCATGAAGCCTTGGGAAGGGGGAAAAGGGGGGGCAGGTGCAGCCAGATGCTCCTCTCCTTCCTCTCCATCTGCCTGGGAGCTATTTCATCCAGGCTTTGGTTCATTTCCAAGATAAAGGTCCCTCCAGCCAAGCTCCAGGGCTGCCCCTCCACTCCCTCCCTGACCTTGACTGGCTTTGGTCCCTTTGGCAGCCAGGACCAACCTTGGGGACACTGCTGTCCCCCTGCAGAGTCCCCACTGTCCCTACTCCTCCCATCTCCCTGGCACTCACCAGCTCCTGGCGATCTCCAAAGATCTCCTGGAACCTGCAGAGACAAGACGGGGTGGGGATGCTGTGAAACACCAGCAAAACCTTGGCCAAAGAAGCCTCCGTAGGAGACAGGAGCCTGTATGGGGTGCTGGGAGGGATGGGAGTGCAGGAAGGATGGGAGGCTGGAGGAGATGAGGAGTAAGATCAGCAGCATTGGGGCAGGAGGAGAAGTTGCTGGAAAAAATATGGGGAGAGTGGAGGAAGGGCAAAACCAACACAAGGAAGATGAGAAGAAGGAGGCAAACCCACAGTGGTCCCCCTACCTCTGTTCTCCATGCTGGAATGGCTGCTTTCCAGGCAGGATACTGGCCACGGCATCAACTGCCGGGAGGGACATGTCATCTCGATGGAGCTGGCAGGAGACATCACAGCAGAGGGTGAGGATGAGGAGCAGGCTGGGGAGGAACAAGCTCCTTCATCCCCTTTCCCACAACTGGGAGCAGCTCTCTGGGCTTTCACCTGGAGCAAAGCACCTTTGCCGTTGTTGCTTTGGGATCAGGATCCAGCTCTGCCCCAAAACCTCTGGAATGATTGGCTGTGATTCTTCAAGCATCCCGCTTTTGGGCTTGGATACAGCCAAAAGCCTGGAAGACCTTCTCCTGAGGATGGGGGCACTTAGAAATCCCTGACTTTGAATCATGGAATCACTTAAGACCATCAAGTCCATTCACCCAGCCCTAAACCATGTCCCCAAGTGCCACCGCTACATGTAAGACGTGGATGTATCTCCATGAGCATCATTCCAGAGCAGGACTGTTGAGCCAGACACCCTAACTTGGGGGTAACAGGGATCTCTGAGTCCTCCCCTCCCTTGGTGACACCAGGTGACGTCCCCATCCCCACCTGCCGCCCCTGGCACTCACAGTGGAGGAGAATGGTCTGTAGTAGAGCATCCTTCCTGATCCTGGAGAGTCTCAGTCCCCCCAGCACCCCGTTCCTGCCGTCAGCCCTGCCCACGATGGGTTACCAGGCTCCTCCTGCCCCAAACAAATCCCCCCCCGGCAAACCTCGTGGTCCTGCGCCACCCCCTGAGCTGCAGCCGGCGGACTTGCGGTGATGCCAGGGGGCTGTAGCATGAGGAAAAGCTGTTTTTCCCAGGCCCTTTCCACTGGCAAAAGGGTTAAGGTGGCATGGAGCTCCCAGCACACTGGCAGCTGTTGCTACAACACAACTCGCCTCTTGGCAACTCCTCCCTGGAGCAGCTCGGAGGCTAAAATCACCCATTTGCATTCAGATGGGAGAATTCCAGAGGCAGACAGGTGCCCTGGACATCCACATCTCTTCCCCTTCAACATTCCATTGTTTCTTCTGAAACCATCAGAGCTTGTGGAGACTTCAACCCCTCGTTGCTTCCAGCCCTCTCTTCTCATTCCCGTCCCGATTTTAGGGGTTTGTTTTGGCCTTATTCCCAGCAGTGCAGAGCCAAGGAGGTGACTTGGTGGAGGCCACCACCAGATCCCAGCGCTCCTGGGTGGCTGCAGTGATGACAGCGCCTTATTTCCATGCACAGAAATGCTCTGCCTTCCCAGCACACTCCTCTGATGTTTCAAACACTTAGTTAATTTCGGAGGACCCATGTCTGGGAGGTGCTGCGTGGCATCAGGCTTCAGCTCCACCTTGGAGTCTGGCCTGGGAATAATTTGCTGGATGATCTGCTGAGCAAACCCCACTTCCATCCTGAGACTGAATTTAAAGTATTTTAAGGCACGGGGTTCTCTGTCCCAGCTTGTCCCTCACCCCGTCCCTTTTTCAGGGTGCCCACAGAGGCTCCTGTGCCTCCCACCTGCTGTGGCATCCCGCATCCACCTCTGCTCCAGTGTTTGTCAGGGAACAAAGAGGCCAGTGTAAGTCGATGGAGCCCTTCGCTACCTCATCCCGTGCCATCAATTTTTCATCAAGGAGATGGTGGGAAGCGTGCAATTATCTGCTCCATCAATAATGCACTGGCCTTGCCTGGGCTGCCTTCCACCCCGGCTTTTCCAGGCTCAGGCTACACCTGCGGAGCCTGGAAAAGCAACCCCAGCCTGTATTCCCAGCCCAGCGCTGCTCAGAATCCCACCATCCCGGCAGGCAGTATTATCACCCCAGGGACAGGGTTAAAGGTATTTGAAGGCATTTTTCCCCTACATCTCCTATCTCAAATCCATACGGAGATCTCTGCGTCTCTCCTTCCCACAGGGGTCCGGGATGAAAGGCTGGGAATCCGCGTCTGAAATGATGGAAGCTTTGAAACTCCTGGCACTCATTATTTATTTTTTAATTTATTTTTTTTTCCCCTCATCATTTCCAAGCTTCTGAAGCTTCTCCTGCCTTTGGAGCCTTTCATCGCCCCCCTCCTCCCCATATTTGCTTAGGCCAAGTTTGGTTTTTTTTTTTTTTTTTTAATATTTACTTAACAAATTGCTCCAAGATGCTTTGATGTATCCGATTAGCTTCGACTGCTGGAATCAATCCCTCTCTAGATGGAGCAAAGGGAGACTGGAGGGGGCTAGAAATAAACCTCTGCAGGAGGCAGAAAGGTCTGGAAAAGGCCTAAAATAGGTTGTGCCAGAGGGTTCTGCACCCACATGGGACGTGTGGACCCCATCCCTGTCTGAGGAGGGGACAAGAGAAGGGCTGAGGATGGGACAACTTGTTACACGTGTGAGCATGGAGGCATTTGAGCCCCTGGCAGCGCCCCACCCTCTGCTGCAGCACCATCTCCCTCCAGCTCAACAAATAACACATCCGTGGATGAATATTAAGCCAAATTCCTTAATTGTTAGGAAGATGGGATAAGCTCGGATTTACATATCTGAGGGGAAAAAAAAATTACTGCAGTGGCTTAGGAAGATCAGGGGAGGGGGGGAATCCCATTTCCCCCTCTTTTCTGTAACAAAAGCTCATGAAACCATCAGGAGATGGTGATGCCTTCCTTTGCTTTGCCCACCGTCCCCATCAGCCTCACATATTCCCTTGGGATGCAGGTACAGATGGGGCTGGGGTTGATGCCGGGTCCCAGGTCCCTGATCTTCCTGGGTATCCAAACCACCCTTAGGATGTCTGGGTGGCCAGATCAGTGGGGAAAATGTTGGTTTCCCCCCTCTACTTCTAAAATCACAGTGTTTTCCCGGGGAACTCCAATTCCCAGGGGAAATACGGAGAGTTTTAGCCTGGCTGCTCCCCTTACACCTTGGCAGGATGTGAAAGGCAGCAAATAAACGGGGTTTTATCTGATTAAATCAAGGCTGAACTCCCTTCCCAAGCACGGCGGTAGCGGGGAAGGGGGGCATGCTGGATGAGGGTGTATTAGGCAAAGCATTACAATTCAATTTAGGAGTTAATTGGATTGCATTGAAAACTGCTTAATCTGTGCCACGTCCCATTTAATAGAGACACCACATCTTCTGCTCCCCCCTCCCCAGCCTCCAGGACGAGTTTAGGGCGGGCGATTGCCATCGCTCTCCGGCTCCGGGCCCAGCTGCCGGCTGCTGATATCATGTTTTACAAGGATATAAAAGCCTCTGGATTACAGTGGGTAGCTCGGGGAGGGGAGATGCTCCACGGAGAGGCGACTGCTCCGCGGGCTCCCACCCTCCCGCCTGCTCCTTCAAGATAAGGCTCAAGGAAGCAGCTGTGCCACCAGCAGGGACTGCGAGTCCTCTGTGAGTCGCTGCTGGTTTATTTTCCTCAAAGAAAATGAAAGGAAGAAAAAAAAAAAAAAAAGACAAAAAAGGGAAAAAATATATGCAGCTAGGAACAGGTGGGATAACACTTGAGAGCAAATGCCGCCTGAGTCAGCTCCTGGCTCCAGAGAAACAGTTTCCCCTCTCATCCTGCTGCTTTCGGGATGCACGGGGACAGCCAAAGTGATGTCCCCAAGTGATGTCCTGCTCCCAATGGTGCCCAGTGGGAAAGAACATCCTGGGTTGGGTTTTCTCTTCCCAACATAGACCAGAGCATCCCCCAGGGCTGCCACTCACCCATGACCACAAATGGGGGCCAGACCTGAAAAATCCCCCTCCTGAGATAAAAAAAAAATAATGAGGGAAACAGATTCCAGCTGTTACTCTGAGTTCCCACTGAGTCTTTGTGGGTTTTTTTTCTCCTAGGAAAACATCCTCATTTGTGTTTTAAGATAAACCCTGGGGATGTGAAGAAGTGGAGAAATACCACCAAAAATCCTCAGTGCCAGTGAGAGATGGGGCAGCACTAGGGCAGCTCCATAGAGACGGTTATCCCAACATATCCTCAAAAATCCATACACAGGATCCAAGTTAAATGCTCTCTCCTATTCCCACACTTTTCAAGTGCCAAGACTAGGAAAGGCTGAGAAGTCCCTAAACAAGGATGGATGAGTCCCACTGTGCCATGTTCCCAGAGGGTGTAGTAGCACTGCTGGGCTGGGTTGGAGCAGGACACAGATAGGTGCACACATGCAAGCACCCCCAAACACATAAAAACAGTGTTTTGGGACAGTTTTCTCTTCTTCCATGCTCTAGCTCAGTGCTGGTGTCCCCAGTCCCTACCCCACATAGCTAAACCCTCCGCCCAAGCAGGAGAAGCCCATGCAAAGCCCACCTGTTTTCCCACCTTTGCCCAGAGCCTAGATCACCAAAAAAACCCCTTTCATGCAACGTAACTGCAGCACTCGGATCATTTTCAACCTCCTCAGCCCACACACAGCCTCCCCCCACCCTTGACCCTTGGGTTGCTGCCCCTCCAGCACCCTCTGTTGCCCTCCAAAAGCCATGTCCCTCTGTCCCTGTCCTCACCATCCCACCTTCTCCCAAAGAAAACAGCTTTTCCCCTGGCTTTTCCTCTCCCCCAGCCCAGTGGTGACATTGCAGATGGATTTGGGGTGGCTGGCAGGTTTCTGCTGTAAATGCCTTTACCCTGCCCCTGTTCCCGGAGGCAGTGCCAGGGTGGTGACCTCTGGGGTCACATTAGCTCATTTATGGGCCTGTTTCATTAATCGGTTTCATTGTGCTGAGGGATTCCCCCGCTGTACCCACCAGCCTGCCACGCACGGAGCCTCGTGCTCGTGGGTGCCCAGTGCCCGGCAAACATCTCCGAGCGCCCCCGGGCGGGGCAAAGCGAGGCATCCCCATCCCAGCCGGTTGCATCCCGGCTCCAGAGGAGCGGTGCCCGGGGTGCAGGGTTGTCCCCTCCCCGGTGGGTAGCCGGGACCGGCGGAGCTGTCGCTAGATGGGGCTGGAGCCTCGCACTGGGCCGGCGGCCGCCTGCGCCCTCAGCACCCTCGGCCCTGTAGCGTTTTCGTCCTGCGCGGCTTCCTCAGCCTCTGCAGCATCTACACCCCCTGCAGCACCCTCACCCCTCACAGCACCTTCTCCTCTTGCACCATCCCTTGCAGCATCCTCATCTTTCACGTCCCTGTGTCCCCTCAGTCCTCACAGCACCCTCAGCCCTCACAGCATCTTCACCCCTTGCAGCACCCTCTCCCTATGCATTATCCTTTTTCCTTATAGCATTCTCATCTTTTGCACCCCTCTGTTCCCTCACCCCTCACAGCACCCTCTCCCCTCACTGCACCCTCTCCCCTTGCTGCACCCTCTCTCCTTGCAGCATCTTCACACCTTTTTGCACCCTTTCCCCGTGCACCGTCCTCGTTCCTTGGAGCATCCTCATCTATCCCATTCCCTTCTCCCCTCACAGCACCCTGTCCCTTTACAGAACTCTTGTCCCTTGCAGCACCTACTCCCCATGCACCAGCCTTTTCCCTTGCAGCATCTGCATCCCCAAAATCCCCCTCTCCCCTTGCAGCACCCTCACACTTCACAGAACCCTCTCCCCTTGCAGCATCCTCACACTTTGCTGCTCCCTCTCCTCACGCACCATCCTTTTTCCTTGCAGCATCCTCATCTGTCTCCTCACCCCTCCCAGTACTCTCGGGCCTGCAAGCACCCCTTGCAGCACTCTCAGCCCACCCTCTCCCCTTGCTGCACTTTCACCCAGTGCACCATCATTTTTCCTTGCAGCATCCTCATCCTTTGAATCCCGGGTTCCCCTACAGCTGGGCCCAGCAGCACCACACCACGCTGGGTGTCCCCTCCCAGCTTGCTGAGGCAGCAGACCCTGCTCAGTGGGTGCAAAAGCCCCCCCCTTCCTTGGAAATCACATAGAAACTGGATATGGGTCCAGCAAAGGGTCTGCAATGCTGCTGGGAAGACCCCCACCATGGCTTCCTCTTCGATGGGGGATTTTTGGGGACCATCTGCACATCTGGGCTATTATCTTATGTGATGGAGCCGACAGAACACTTGCAGTGCTGGGGAACAAAACATCAGCATGGAAAAAATTACGACATTTACTTCTCCCAGCTCCACAAGAGACCCTGTGTCTTGTAAATCCCCCTGCGTCGACAGGTCAGGGAAATATGTGTGATGGGAGCAGGGAAAGAAAGGCTTGAAGGAGAAGCAAATGTTTGAGGAGGCTGGAGAAAACGCCCCCCTAATCGTTAAGTGCTGCTTGTAAATTATTCATCAGCTGGTAAGGGAGGCACAAATCTATTCCGGGAGAGGGCAGGAGGGTAGGAAAACACGGTTAGGCTGAGCCTGGGCTCAGCCTAAGGTCGGAGAGCTCGTCCAGCAGGAAAACTTGGTAAGCCCGGGGAGGGGGGGATTTTAATGTCCCAGCACAAAGGATTTCCACCCCCGTGGGAGGTGGAAAAGCAGGAGGGTTACCCCATCCCCGACAATATTCCGCATCGCTTTGTTTCCCCACTTCTTAATGAAGGCATTAACGAGCAGATCCAGAGCAGGACCTCCAAAGCCGCAGGGCGGGGACGAGGATCCGGGTTTGATCAGCCCGAGCAGAGTGGGGAGAAGTGACAGGACTGTGATCAGCCGAGTGCTCCCCCCCTCAGCCTCCCCAAACCCCGCCGCCGGGGGGGCTGTCACGTCCCGGCTCCCTCCCGCACACACGCTCCATTAGTAGGGTGTCAGCCCCGATTCCCGGGGCTGTCAGGAGATGGGTTTTCCAAGCAAATTCCCCGCGCCACAGTGCAAGCCAAGTGAAAATAATTTGTGCTTTAGGGGGGAAGAAAAAAAAAAAAAGCAAAGGAAAGAAAACGGCTGCCAAAGGTTGTGCATGTGAGGGGAAATAGTCATCCTACCAGCAATGTGTTTTTAGACAGAAAAAGAGAAAATGCTCATGCAGGTGTGCCCAGACCTTGTGCAAAGCATTTCTGGGCTCCTGTTGCCCCACTTGGGCTTTAAAATTGGATGCTGGAAACATTCTTGAGACCACTTCCCACCCATCCTCGCAGGGATGTTCTTGTGAGGATGCAGCAAGCTGAATTTGAGGCTGCTTGGAGCATGGGGCTGGATCCCGTGCAGGTCTGGAGGGTTCTGAGGCTTCTCCAGAGCCCCCGGGGTAATTGTATCCATCAAATTTGGAGCTCAAAGCCCGATGGATTTTAAGCTGTGCTGTGGTACCCGACTCTGCACGCCCCATTATGGGTTTCTATTAGGCTGGGCATAAAGGAGCCATGGAAAGGGAAGTCATAAAGCTCAGTGGATTGGAGGAATTAAAACAGCTGGAGGAAAAATAAATAGCTTTGCTGTAGTATTATTCTTTTTCTTTATGGTGGTTATTTTATTGCTAATTTTCTTCTTGCTTTGCTGCCCGAATCACAGGTTGAAGGTGGAGTCTGGGAAGCCACTGATGGGGAAATAAGTGAGGTTTTGGAAAGAATGGGCCCCCTCCACCCCTTCCCTCCCGGCTATTTAATAAGCAGAATTGGGCTTTAACAACCTGTTATTTTTAAAGCCAGATGGCTTAAAGCACAGGAAGATATTAGGACCATGAGGGCCGGGTTTAAATTCATCCAAGGGCTCCATTTGTCAGTACAAAGGGCTGGAGGAGGAGAGCAGCTGGCTTTTATTTTTTCCTGGAGCCGAAAGGTATGAGCTGGAGGTGCCTGGGTTCTCCCACATACTGCAGTGATAATAGGAGAGAATTTGCTAAATGAATTTGGGATTGAGCGATTAGATCGAAGCTGGTGCATCGAAGTACTGCCCCCAGCAAGGTGATGGGATGATGTCTGCCCTCCAGACCCTGTGCCACCCTGAAACAGCCCAGGGATGCTCCACACAACACAAGAAATTACTGCTACAGCCAGGCTGGAGATACAACTGGCCACTCCCAGCAATGCACACATTGGAAGAGAGATTAAAAATTGGGATTTCTGTTGGTTTTTCACCATTATGAGGATGGTGGAGGCTGGATGCCAGGGGCAGGGTGTTGGCATAGCATCTCCGGATGCCCTCGTGGGTCCTTACCTGGCCATGAAGTGGGTACAGGGGGGTCGCCTGTGGCTCCTCGCTGCTCTCGAGGGTGCTGAGTGTGGCAGGGTCCAGGCTGGGGAGGGCATCGCTGCCTGACGGGGTCAGGAATGCTGCTGATCTCTGGAGAGGGAGAGGCAATGGTCTGTGGGATGGATGGATGCGGTGACAGGGCGAGGAGGGGGCACCTGGATATCTGCATCCACTGCATGTCCCCTCTCCTCCCATCCACATCCCCAGTATGTCACTGGAGTGATGGGGAAGAGCTGTGCGTCAGCCAAAAGGAAGTTACAAGGGGGGATTTGGGCAGAGAGGGGATCCCTGAGGTGACAAGGTGACAAGGAGGAGAAGGAGGCAGTTCTGTGCCTGGGGTGGTGGAAATAGCAGCTCCGTGCCCGTCCTCAGCCTTCAGGCGGGCGGGAGGTGGGTATCCAGGTCCTGCAGGTGCAATGGGATGTTCCAAACCACTTTGCCACTCGCTGCCGCCCCCACCTTTGGTGCCTGCCGGATAAGGCCCCTCCGGCACACCAGCAACCCCTGCCAGAGCCCTGCCAGACGCTGCTGGCCGCAGTAATGTGATTTCCCTGCCCCTCATTTCCCACTCCCGGCTCTGCGCGTCCTGCTCTCCTCCCGCCAGCCTGGCTTTTATAGACTC
Source organism: Pseudotriccus pelzelni (assembly GCA_035584735.1). Classification (NCBI taxonomy): domain Eukaryota; kingdom Metazoa; phylum Chordata; class Aves; order Passeriformes; family Tyrannidae; genus Pseudotriccus; species Pseudotriccus pelzelni. The sequence goes on from JAWMRA010000016.1 coordinate 21,236,763, forward strand.
CCCTGTAATCCTGTTAGAGGGGGAAGCAGGATCTAATGGAATAAACGATGGAGTCCATGTGCTCCTTCGTTGCCACCTGAACGGCAAGGTCACAGACAGGGAGCTTTGCCCAGTCCTGGCTCCCAGGGTGATGAGGACCTGCCTTGGCCCTGGGATTCATGCATCAAGGCATGGTATCCCTGCACCCGCGCGGCAAATCCTCGCTCCCCACCTTCCAGCTGCTCTCCTGGCTCCCTCGGCTGAGCAATCAGCCTGGATGCCCTCTCCAAATTGGCCACAGGCATGGGCAGCGGCAAAGTGGCCCTCTCTAGGTTTTCCTCCGTGCCTGCGCTCGGCCTCGCCTCGTTAGTGTGGATAACGAGGGCGGGCGCAATTCCCCCCCTGCAGCAGGAGGTGTCCGGAGGCGCCCCGTGCCCTTCCCCGCCGCTGCCTCATTAACACCATCAGCGGCTGCATCCCCCGAGCCGCCGCCTTTCATTCCGCCGCCGGCCCCGACCTCAGCCGAGCTGCTCCAGCATCAAAGCCGGGTGAAGCCGCCCCCCGCCCCACCACTCTCCCCGCTCCCGGGGGAGCGGCATCATGCAAAATGCAACAGTTTAGGCTCTGGCTGCAATTACGGAGGCCGGCGAGCAGCTGCTGCCGCCGCTCCGGAGCGATGGCCGCGGCCGCCGTGGCCCGTCGGAGCCTGAGCGAACGTGCTCTTAATTCAATTAGCGCTGCCCTGAACGCTCCCCCGGGACCGGCGGCGAAAACCAACCCATTCCCCTTAACAAAGACATTCCCTGCTTCGTTTGGCTCTTCCTGGCCGAGATTACGCCTCTTGTAATCCTCCATACAGTAAGAGGAATGGGGGATGTGTTTGACTGGCAAGTGCCAATCAGCAGCTGACAGCAGTTTGGCCGTGCCAGAAGCCCTCGGGGGCCTTGCCGGCTCACCGAGAAAGGATACTCAGTAGGGAAGGGCTGAACATAATTTTTATCAGGAAAAAAATTACATTGGGAAGAAATTCTTCCCTGTGAGGGCAGTGAGGCTCTGGCACAAGGTTGCCCAGAGGAGCCGTGGCTGCCCCATCCCTAGAAGTGTCCAAGACCATGTTTGATGGAGCTTGCAGCAATCCGGGATAGTGGAAGGTGCCCCTGTCCATGGCATGGGGTGGAACTGGATGATCTTTGAGGTCCCTTCCAACCCAAACAGTTCCATGATTTTATGATTCCCCCAAAACAAAGTTTTCACCAGCGTGAAAAATCCCAATTCTGATGCTTGAGGAGTACAAACCAGGCTGAAATATCAGGAAACACACGGCGATTCCCTAACACACAGCCAATTGTAAACCCTTTTCTTTTTGGCCAGCCCAAAAGAGGTTTGATGGCCAGGCTGGCATGGTGACAATTTACACCCCGGCACTGTGACAATTTACGCCAGGCACCGATCTGCTCCGGGTTTGGAACAGCGGCAATCACATAAATTAAAGCTGTTTAAGCAGTGAAATAGCCAGCCTGTTGATTTTTTTTTTCCCCTTGCCTGGAAAAAAACCCTGGCATCAGCTTTTCATTTTTCTTTTTTTTTTCAGAGGCTGTCACCGTGTGCCATCATGTCCCCAGACTCCCATCTCGGGTGACGTGACCATGGGCGCTCAGCAAAGTGGTGGCAGAGGCTTGAGGTGACCCTGAAGGTCCCAAGGGCCAAATTAATGGGCTGAGCAAGGTGGGGTTGTGCCAAAACAAAGCGTAAAATGAGGCTGGTTATTAAACAGGGATATAAATAAATCCCTTAGTAATACAGATGCCTCCAGTGTGTGCTTTCCAGCCCTTGGAGGAGGCTCAGAGTCGCCTGGGAATGCATTCTGCTGACCCTGCACGTGGCTTTACCATTGGTTACTGTGAGGTCAAACTCATCTCTTTTGGGCAAGACACTAAATTTGGGGTGGAAAAAGGAAGATTTGGAGTGAAGGGAAAACGGAAGTCCTGCCTTTAGCCCCAAGCCAGTACCGAGGGGGAGGAAGCTGGCAGCAAGCTTTTCCCCTGGGAAAGAAAAAAAAAAGGAAAAGCTGGGGTTTTTTGAATGCTAAAGGTTAATTTGCTAAAGCACCAGCATTTTGCTGCAGTCTTTGATTTTTGTCTCCCTGAGATGATCAAAGTCTTTTGTTCTCCTGTGGGGTCCAGAAGGGGGGCTCGAGGGGATGAAGCTGGGGGGGAACAGGGCTGGGTGGGGGCAAAACTGGGGGTCTCAGTGCCTTTACTAGGAGGCTGCAAGCCAGCACTGCCCTTTCTGGGATAACACAACTGTTTGCTCCTTCCTGATGTTGGAGTTCTTGGCTTTTAATTAAGCAGGTGCTCCAAACCCTTTCCCTGTTGCTTTTATAGGCGTAACAGAGTTTTGAGACAGGGTATGAATTTGTGGGTAGCCCCTTATCCCTGGAAAACTCTGTCACTGAGGACACTTTCTCAGCACAGAGGGTTGATGTGAGCATCTGAAACCAAGCTCTGGGCATCCAGACCCCTGGTAGGAGTTGGTGAAATCCCCACAGAGGCCACGGAACAGCCGGGATTTACACCCGGCTCCGAGTGTGCCGGGTACCAGATGGCACCTTGGGTTTATTTAGCTGCTGTTTGTTATAAAGAGCCCAACCAATCTGGGTTATCCATTTTCAGCTCTCTGGAATAAATGAAAAATAAGAAAGGAAAGGAGACGAACTCAGTGGGTGTTGTGCTTTGCCATCGGCTGTGGGGAGAGATGTGGGGTGAGAAATCATGGAGAAGGATGGACAGGGATGCTGCAGCTCCTTGTACCCCGAGGATGGACAGCAATACCATGCCTGCTCACACTCCAAGGATGGACAGCAATGCTGTAGCTCCTTGCACCCTGAGAATGGGCAGCAATACCATGGCAGGGATTCCGTGACTCCTCACACCTGGTACAAAGGTCCAATGCATCACCAGGTTCACCCAAGTCCTGTATTGGTTGTCTGTGCCACCTGGCCCCCATTTGGCCCCTTCTTGCTGTCCGAAAGATAAGCTCAAGACTAATGCATGAGCTGAGAGGCTGGAAATTAAGCCTTCCAGCATCTCTTGGAGCCTAGGGCTGCCCAAAGCGGGAGAGTCACTGCCCTTGCAGCTGAGGCAACACTACCCCTACCTGCTGGTTTTGGGGTGCTGAGGATCACAGCCAGCCAGCTGGAGCATTTTCCTAAGAAAATCCTGACCTCCAGGCAAGGAACAAGGAGCAGAACATACCCTCACCCTGCTCGGTAGGAACTCCCTCACTGATTAGCATTGCTCCAGGTCCATCTGCCTGGGCCGCTGCCGGATGAATTATCCAGAGCCCAAGGCTTGCTCTGGCTTTCTCGCTTTTTGTTTCCACTCCCAGCTCTCACATACATTAGGGAAGGCAGGGCTCGAGCAGCGGAATGGGAGAGGTTGAGGAAGAGGAGAAAAAAAAAATTACAGCTCCCAGATCAAAACAATAATCAGCTAAATGAATTCTGCAGCATTTTCCCGCATGACTGCGAGTGATAATTTAGTGCAGCAGCCAGCTGGAAGCAAAAGGATTAATTCTGCACTTAGTGACACCCATGTGAATAATTCATCACACGCAGACCCCTTTTTGCTGACCCCCCTGGGCAATCACTCCAAAGCCCCCCACCAGCCGGCCCCTGCCCACCGTGGCTCCTCAGGGATGCAGCATCCAGACCGGACCCAAATTCACTTTATGGACAGGATTTTTGGTTTGCAGATGGGAGCAGAGGCTGGTGGCTGCAGTAATTAGATCGATTGGGCTCATGGACGCATCCAAACCTGCCCAAGGACCTGGAGCCAAGGGCTGGCGAGGTTTCCTCCTCCCCAGGAAAAGCAGCCGCATTCCCTCCCTGCTGTGACATCCCTGGGGAACACAAATGCTGAAGGAAGACAGCTGGACATTTGTCACCATGGTTAACCAGCCTGGCGTTTCTCCACTCTGAGATGCTGAGCAGCCTCTCCCAAATACACTGCCTGTGCCCTGTCTCCAGGCAGGATTTCCTGGGAATACGGACATGTGACAAAATCCCTGGGAAAGTGACGGATGTGTAACGGCAAGAACGACGCTGCTTTTTCTAGCTGCCTGATGACATGATCCAGAGCCTTGGGATAACGTGCAGGAGGGATGAAACCCAGATCCAGCCCAGCTGAAAGGTTTGGAGAAGGGTGGCAGCTCTAAGGAGCCATCTCCTCCCTGTCCCTGTCCCCATCCCTCCTCAGCTCGGGAATTTCCATCCCCAGCATCTCACCTCGAATCGAAGGAGCTGCAGGCAGAGCCGCACGGTTGGGATGGTTCCAGCTGTGGTTTGGAGGTTGGTGCCCTGGGAAGGGAAATTGGGTTTCCACTGGAGCTCTCGGTGGCTTTGGCATCATCTAGATGTCGTCCAGAGGTGCAGGGCTGTGGTTTGGAGCAGAGATCCCAGCTTCTCATGGGATGCTTGGGAGTTTCGTGCCAGGCTGCTCATCCAGACACGGGGGTGGGGTTTCCATCCCACCATCCCATCATCCCACCATCACCTGTAGATACCATCTCCTGCCCAGTGTTATCCCACAGTCCCTTTCTCACCTCCACAGCGAGGCCCTCCACGTGCATCCTGCCACCGCACACCACCAGCTCCTGGAAAACATGGCTGGTGAGGGGCAGCACCGAGTATCCCACAGGAATGAGGGTGCCCAGAGCATCCCACACTGGAAGGGATGAGAACAGCTGGATGAGGGCATGGCAGCAAAACCTGGGACGACAGAGAGCATTCCTGGCGAGGTCCGAGACTCACCGGCTTTGTACGGATAAAACTCAATTGTCAGAGCGGTGTCTTCAGAGAAGATGGTGGCAGCATCCTGGCCTTGGAAGAGGAAGGAGGCATTCCAGGATGGCTGCTCTTGGGGACCGGCTGGTCGGGATATCTTAAGAGACAACAGGAAATCTGATATTTGTGCAGCACTCATGCTTGGGAAGGGGTTGCTTTGCAGGCATTCAGCATCTGTCTATCACCTCAAAACCTGTTCCCAAACATGAGTTCCAGGTCACCTGACAGATATGGAGCCGTGGGAAGCGTGCCTATCCCCAGAGCTGCCATCCGTCGTTGGAAATGGCATCGCTCTGTCCCCACCGGCAGCCACTCCGCTTCGCCTTCGGAGAGCCCCGCCAGCTTTCCAAAGGTCAGCCTTAACACTGACTTCCTAACGCCCAGAATTTATTGACAGCAGCTCCTTTTTAATGCTGTTACTCCATCCCTTCAGCCAGCATCGCCCAGCGGGAATGAGATGCCGATCGGCTTTTCTGCATCAGCACATTTCTGCTTTGTTGGGGAGGGTGGGGGAGTGGGGCATCTCCCTCTGCTCACGTTTTGGGATGCTAATGGGCATTATGCACCTCGGAGAGCCACAGAGGTGCATTATCCAGCCTTGGGAGGTGTTAGCGTGGGGAATATGGGGTTGGGATGCTTCAGAGCCTGAAAAATCCTCCACGGCGGGCTGCATCAGGCCATGCTGTTAGTGCTGGCTCAGCACCAGGCTGGCTCTCTCATTCAGGAATTTGTCAGGGGCTCCTTAGGGATTTTTTAGCTGGGATACAGCTTGGTTTGGCTGCTGGGAGCCCAGGCTGTGCCTGGAAGTCCTTAGGAAAATGCACATGGATTTGAGCAGCTCAAGCAGCCAGACCCAGCTCAGCACCCTCCGGCTGCTCCTCTCCTGTCCCATCCCACAGGGCTGTTTCATCAGCCTCAGAGAGCCCAGTTTTTTTGGAAAATCTCAAAACCACGAAACCAGTTACTTTTCCTGGCATCAACCTGTACAAGGCGCCGGAGATGGTGCCGTTTCAGCCTCAGCAGGGAAGGGAAAAGTCAAACGTGGGAGCATATTGCTAATTTGACCCCAATTGTTGGAAGTCCTGAGCCCACATGCCTCCTCTCACCAGGAGAGGGATGGGAGATGATGTTCCTGATTTCCTCCTCAATTTCAGAGGTGGGGGCAGGGGGCAGGGTGCTTGCTGGGGCCAGGCTGTCTCCCACCGGCTCGGCGGGACAGATGGATGCTCTGTGCCGGGGCGTCAGAGCCAATGCACTGATTTGGGCAGACATCCTGCCATAAAAACCGCCCCTGCCAAGGGCCACCTGCAGAAACACAACGAAGGGGATGGGAAGGAGGAGGAGCAGGAGGAGGAAGGAGACACCTTCATCCTTTTTGGCTGTCCCAGCTCATCTCCCAACGGCTGGTTCAAAGGCAGCATTGTTGGCACGAGCAGAGGTAGAGGTGGCCAAACCTACAGCCTCTCTCCTGCCTTCCCAAGGGTAAGGCCATCCCTGCTCCTCATGGATGCCTTGTCTGGATGCTGCAGACCGCAGACAAGAGTGAGAAGCTCCAGATAAGTAGGTTAAGCTGGAAAATTCCCAAGGAAAATAGCCCCAAAGGTGGTTTACCTTAGAGGGGACCAACACCACAAAGGCTTGAGCTTGGTCCTGGGAGGACAGAAGCAGCATGGCTTCCTGTGGTAGGCCCCATGGATTTGCCATTGCCACCAGTGTGGCAATCCCTTTGGTGACAAAGAGGATGTTGGCCCAATGGGAGCACCCAAGGAGAGTAGAGCACCCAACACTCTTGCAGGCAGCTCTGTGCAGGTCTCAGCTTACTCCTGGCCAGGAAGACCAGGTGTCCAGGAGCCCTGGCCAGGCAGAGAAGGGCTAATGACCTGGAAACCCAAAAGGAGTGAGAGGGGTGCCCTGCTGAAGGTGAACCCAAGTGCTGTTGGCTGCAGATGCTGATGGGAACCGACAGGCGAGAGGACACACAGGGCTGGCAGAATATTGAATCCGATTAGCCCGCCCAGGAGTTCACTCAGGGAAAGCCATTAACCTCTGGAACTGGAGCAACAATGCTCCCTCCTCCTCCTCCTCCCAGCCTTCCTCTAACATTTCCTCTCAGGCATTAAGAGTTCATCCTCCCATGAGGGAAACACATCCTACAGATGGGGAAACTGAGGCAGGGGATGGGGGTCATGCAGCTCCCCAGGAAGAGCATCCTTGGGGATGTGCCAAGACAGACTGAGCCCTGTGGGAGCAGAGGGAAGGAGGAGAAGGAGGAGGACAAGAAGGAGGAGGAGGCAGCACACAGGCCAGATGGCTGGGTTTAATCACTTGTCCTCCTGTGTCGGGCTCCCACCGCTCAGCGCTGGCAGCAGCACCAGGGATGTGGAGCTCAGACCCAGTGCATGGATCCCACAACTTTATGGGGGGCTGTGTTTGTATTTATCCCTGTAAATCCAAAGTAAATGCATTTTGGCTGCCTTTATAAGAGAGAAATGTCCCTGGGAAACGGCAGCCTCAGGGTTGCAAAGATGGGAGAGGGAAGATATCCAGTATCTGGGGTAGCGGACAGGGATTTCCTTCCTATATCTGCTCTGGAGTTGATGGGGGTAACTCGTACCCTGAATCCATTGCCATGGTGGGGCTGGGGGTGCAGACCCAAAGTGGAGGGTCCCAGTGCTCCCTCCATCTCTCACCTGCAAGAAGAACCCAGGGAGGTGGGGGGGGGGGCAGAGGGATAAACCAATAATTATTGTACTGAATGAAACACACTAGTGATTTTTATGATAATTCAGTGCCTCACGGGCGACTTGGCGTTTGGCCGGCCTCCTCTCCATGATATTTTATTTATGGGCTCCCCGAATGTGTAGAGCCAGGGCGTTTTGCTCTGAGCCGATCAAAATTCCACGCACGGGAGAGGAGGATCGAGCCAGAGAATTGCGCGCGCTCTGCTGGCATTGGGGGCCTGCTGGATCCGTCCTCTGGGTGCAGCCGGACATCTGCCCTCGGCTGGCACTTTGCAGAGGTGAAAGGATGGAGCAGCTCTGCTTTTGAGGAGTGGCAGCTACAAGCTGGTTCCTGGCTCGGCTGCTCCATCCCGCCTCCTCCCTGCCCCAGCATCCCTCCTGTCTCTCCCTCCCTCCTTGCCAATTTTTTGGCAGGGCTCAGGAACAAAAGCGGGGCCCTCCTCTCGCTTGCCAGTGACGATGCTGTGTGTGGAAAGGGGATGTTTCCCTGGCAACAGCTATTTTGAAGATGTGCGTCGTGGTACTTGAGGCCCGGGGAGGAGAAGGTCGCTGTCTTTGAGAGGCGGCACTCGAGCCGGAGGCATGAGCCGAGCAGAGGGAAAAGTGAAGGACAAAGGCACAAACGGGGAGCTGCCTGTGGGTTTCTGCATGTGAGGACCATGTCTGATGCTCAAAGCATCATTTTGCTCCTGAAGTTTTTCCTGCGTTGGGTGCTCAGCTCCCCTGCTGAAGGAGGGGTGCTCATTGGTACCCAGGCGGGATGGATGCTGCTGGATCCCTGCGGATACACTCAGCCTCGTACCTGAGGGCACCCGTGGTTGGCGGCTCGGGCGATGCTAAAGGCGGCTGCTGGAGGGTCTGGGAACAGGATGGTGGTAGGGCTGATGCCGGGATGAGGGATGGGATGCTTTTCCATGCGGTGCCTGAGGAGTGATGGACAGGTTAGGGTATGTGGGGCCACATCCACCCCAGCGAGCCAAGCGCCGTGGGAGGGCACGATGGCAGCAGGGATGCTCAGGTTGTCCCCCCGTGTCACCAGCGGACCCCCGGCCATCACTCACTTGTACTCCTGGACATTGCTCACAACTCTGGCCACGGCGACGAGGGTCCCGGGGAGGGTGGTCAAGGGGGGTGACAGCCCCCGCAGCAGCACCTGGGAGGTGGAGGGTCCATGGTGAGTGTACAGAGAATGTGGGGAGGGGAAAGAGCTGCCAGAGCAGGAGACACTGTGCAGCAGCATCCCAGACCCTGCACACCTCCTTGCCACCCCCTGTCCTCCAGGCCACCTCTCACCTCCAAGGCCACGTAGCTCAGTCCATCACAGTGAGGGATGAAGCTCTTTTTGTGGATGATGGTGACATGCAGGACCATTCCCACAGAGTCCTGCGTCCTTGGCTGTGTGTGGAGGGGAGCAAAGCATGGGAGGAGAAAGATCAAGGCCACAAAATGCAGACACTGGGCACAGGCAGCCCATTGCTGGCAATAAAGCACCAACTGGTAATTAAAGCTCACGGGCCCCCTGGGCCTTCCCAGAAAAGATCAATATAATAAATCCTTCTGTGTTTAAATATTTCATTGTTCCTAATCTATATAGGGAAAGGTAAGCTATGATTCTAAGCTCGTTTCTGCCAGCCTGAGCATAGGGGAGTTTGATTTTGGGGGAGTAACGGAGTGAGGTTACCAGGCCTCAGCTGTACAGGGCGCTTCTGGCCAGGTCCCTGGGTTGGAGAAATGCCCATGGAGGGGTTCAGGAAGCTGCTTCTCTGGGGCTGGGTACCTGCCTGCATGAATTAATGCACTGTAGCCTGTGTTTAACGAATGTCCTGCCCTGCATCTCCTTCCCAGAATCCTGAGGGTGCAAGCACTTCCCGGCTTGCAATCCCATCACTTTTCCACCACATCTGAGCCCAGCACAACACTTGCCTTGTTTCCCCCTCGCAGGAAGCTCACAAGCCTCTTTGAGCACCTTCCCCAACTTGCCAAATGCGGTTTTCCCACCGGTATTACGGCATTACGCAAAGCTCCCTTTGCCCACAGTCCCCAGCTGCAGGGGGTAAAAACCGTAACTATAAGCAGGTATAAGAAGCAGGACGGAGAGGTTCGTGCTGTACCTACCAGCACCAGCCTGCAGTGGTGGGGTTGGAAGGGCTGGAGATGCCGGACTGGCAGCTGGAATGTCCCCAGTGCCTCCTTGGTAGCTTTGTCTGCCACAGTGAGGGTCAGCACTGGAAGGGAGACAGTCAGCTGTCAGGATGAGCAGGGTTTGGGAAAGAGGTGGGGTTTGGGGAAGGGGAGAGGTTTGGGGGAAGGCCTGGGTGAGGAAGGGGCAGAGACAATGGACTGATTAATTTTCAGCAGGCTCTTCCCCTCACAAGGTCAGGGTGGAGTGGACAGGAGCAGACACACCCACACCCACACACACACCCACACACACACGTGTATCCCAGGGAGTCATGAAGAACAGGTCCCAGGCAATTCCAGGAGAGCGAAGCTGGCACCAACACAGCTCAGATTCCCATCTAAGAAGCCAGGATTTCTTACTGATCCATCTAATCCACCTGCCTGCCTGCAGCCCACCCTGCTCACCTTCCAGGGTTCCATCCTGCATTGAGCTCTCCCTGCCCCAGGGTCTGCCCTGAAATCAGTCCTCTCAGTGGTGCCTGGTCCCCATCTGCCCCCTGGCACAACCGCATCACCCCATGGATTCTGGCACCCCCAGTTCTTCCCTTAAATTAGGGCAAAGCTGCAATTTATTTGACAAGAAGGAGTAGGAGCCTTTTATGGAAAAAAAAAAAGAAAAAAAAAGAAAAAAGGAGCTGATGGAAGGGAAAACCGCCCTCTCTTTATGCTGCCATCAAGAGTTGGGCTTCCCTTCCCCCAGCTTAATGACTGTGCCGAGGCACCCGCCTTAACTCCTGCTTGGCCAGTCTGGGAATGCCACAGGTTGTGCCCTTCCCCAAAATGAAGGTGAAGGTGGCAAGTGCACAGTCCATGCTTTCCTGAGCTTGTGCTTTACAGCAAGTGCTCCATTTATATGGAAATTTTCCTTTTCTCCCAGCTCCTTGTGGAAGAAGCACCAGAGAAAATGTTCTGGGGTTGAGCGAGACACAAGTGGCTTTTCTGCCTGTCATCACCAATGATGGATCACACTTGGATTTCTGGGAAATAAAAGGATGGAAACTGTATTGCTGGGGAAGAAAAGCTGTGAGCTGCACCTGGGGATGACAGCTCTAGGATGAACATCTGGGAGATGAACATGGCCAAACATCTGGGAGGTGCTGGGAGGTGGAGCAGCAGACCCAGAGGTCCCATCGGGTCTCCCTGAATTTTTCATGATCCCGCACGGGACAAAAAGTACATCAGAATCTCCTCAATTTCATTGAGGTCAGGACCTAATGGGATTAGGCATGCCGTGAAGATTGGTTCCCAGCATTTGTTTTGTAAGGAGCTGATTTTATAATCAAATCCTGGCCCCTAATTCCATGAGTTTTATCACAGTTACAGATTTTGCAGCCCTGCGTGGGGAGTAGCAGCATCAGGATGTGGCTCCAAATGATGCAAGGTGAGGGATGGCAGTGGGGAAAGATTTGGGGTGTTTCCTCTCTGATGCTGATTCCCACTGGATACTCTGGAGGCTGCCCGGGGCACCCTGGGCATGTCCCTCCTGGTCCTAATCCTGAAGGCACCACAGCCATGAGGGCAGGACATGGCTCATTCCCTCTGCCTGGGGTCCTGTGGAGCCTGGACTCCCTGATATCCCCAAATTAACCCTTTGAGGAATGAGTCCCATGTCCTGGTCCCCAGCATCCCTGTCCTCGTGGTCCTCTGATGCCCTCACCTGCCCAGCCTGCATCCTCGGCATCCATTTCCACCATCACCTCCTCCTCCCAGGTGGGTGCGTGGGTGGGCACTGAGGATGCACGGGTCGCCTCCAGCTTCTGCTCAGCCCCTCCACTGGTCTTACTGTAAGGAAAAGGGAGGAAAAGAGGCGGGGAATGCGGCAGCAGGAAGCTGGGAGAGAGATGAGCACCGGCCCTGCTCGGTGCAGCATCCAGCCCTCACAAAGCTCTGCCCCTGCTCTGGGGGGTGGTTTGCTGGGGATTCTGTGCTGCTTTTACTCATGGATCCTGCCGAGCCCCCAGCGATGGGGTTTGCAGGCCCTTTTGTCCGAAAGGCTATTTCAGACCCCAGAGGCTAATTATCCACAGTATTGATGAAGGGACAGGGAGGATGCTGCTGGGAAAAGAGAGAGAAGATTGAATGTTAACGACTGTCATCATTAGACTCGGCACATAACAATGCTGAGCAATAATTATGGTTGTGTTCACTGCTACAGACCTAGGTAATTCTTCATCTGTGCTGGTGTCACCATCAGGGATGTTTTGGGGTCGTTCCTCCCACTTTTACCAATTAATCATCAATTACTCATTAGCTTGGATAATTATAATAATCCCCCCACACTTTTAGTGGGGCTGGAAGATCTTTTAGGAGCTCTCCACTGCCCCAGCCAGACACTTGGTGTTATCCTGGGAGTCCCAAAACCAGCGGAGTCCCACTGCCTGGTGATGTGGTGACCTCAAATCCCTGCATCCCCACCCATGGGGTGACAGGGGATGGTGACATCCCACTGTGACACAGATATCCCAGGCCTGTGAACGGGTTGCTCTGGATGGATATTATGGTGATGAAGCATATGGTGCCGGCTCCTCCAAGAAAAGCTCTTCCTGGAGCTCCTGGTGGGACTGAGCAGATTCATCCCAGATGGATGGCAGGATGGTTGCAAGACCTCCATTCCCTCTCCCTGCTGAAGAGACTGGCCTAGTAGGCCCTCAGCTATGCTGCATCCACATCCCGTGCTCCTTTCTCATCTCCCACGTGTCCACTTCCCCACCAGCGAAGCCCATCTGCATCCCACAGGGATGGAGCTGGCCGTCTCTGGGAGGTGGGAATTGCCATCAGGCTGGCACTGTTGAGGAGGGGCCGGAAAAAACTTGGCTCTCCAGTAATGAGCTCTGTGGGGGATTGCTCTCCCAGCAACGTGCTCAGAGTCCGAATGAAGCCAGACCTTGGCTGGGAGGGGTGGGAGGAGGAGCAGGAGGGTGAAAACCGGCCTCCTCTCATTATAGACTCGCCTAAGGACGGGAGAGCATTCAAAAAGAGCTGCGAAGTGGGGAGGGGGAGGAAAACAACCCACAATTGCACAAAGCACAGGGGTGTGCCTCAAAAACCAAATGAATAGGCCGGGGGCAGCGGGAACGGCGGAGAGCACAGAGGGTTTCATGTTTTCCCCTCCCCTCCAACCCTCTCCAGACGCACTGGAGGGGCAGGAGCGGGGTCTGCAGACATGAGATCGCCCACCTCGGGGCAGGACATGGCTGGGATGCACCAAGTGCTGCTCCTCCGATGCTCTGCGTCCCTCCCTCCCCGGCCCCGGGGCAGGACTTGGCTCTGCCGTGCGTGCGGGGACGCACCATCCGCCCACCGCTGTGATAAAAGATAAAGATAAAAGATAAAGACGGCCGCCCCCGGGGAGTTATTACCCATCAACGGCTCGGCTGCGGTGCTCGCGGACGGCAGCACGCAGCCACCCCGCTGCTGTGACACCAGGCTGCCCAGCAAAGGGCTCGGCAGGGCTGTGCCCAGCCTTCAGAATGTTTATTTATCCGGTGTTATGAGTTATTATCTCTACAGGGTGAGTTATTTCTCGGGGCTGATATCGCAGTTGTTACATTGCTCCCGATCTTCTAACCCTGGGATGTTCCATCTTCATCCCACCGGGATGCTGCGGGAAGGAGGGAGCGCTTGATGTCACAGCCCCCGTGCTCTGGGTTTATCAGCTGAGTCCCCGGTTTCATTTCGGACAGAGCCAAAAGGTTTTACTTGCAGGAACACCCTTTCTGAGAGCATCCCGTGGCACCAGGACCTGGACCGCTGCCTTCACAGGTGAACCCATGGGAAGGGGGACAGCGGACCACCCTCCCCCAGCCTGGGAGCAGCTGGTACATTCAGCAGCGACCTTGAGTTGCTTCTCTGGGCGCTGAAGAGCAGAAAGGAGGGAGTGAGGGTGGTCCTTTCACCCGCCCGTGGTACTCAACGGAGAGGAGAAGCCGGCCGGGGCCGGGCGCTTTGTGCCATTAATTGCAAACACGCCTGGTTCCGGCACGCCAAGGTCATCCCTGCATGCTGCCGGTCCGGGAGCAATTTATCTGTGAGCACGAGGGAGTGAAAGGCAGATGCGTAACAAACCCACCAGTGCCCTGAAAGCAGGGAGGGAGGATTTTCTGGGTGTTCAGAGGGTGAGGAGCAGAGCCAAGGTGCTGCCAGATCTGCAGATCATCCCCGGAGGATGAGGCTTTCTCTGGGGCAGGGCGAACCAAAGCCCCTGTGTGGGATCTCCTGCTCATCAAGGTCTTTCAGCCTCTCTCTGCTAAACCTGTCCCTCCCCAAATTTCTGAAAGTGATGCACACAACTACGGAGCACTGTGGGATGCTCAGCCCAGGCACAAGCGACTAGGCACAGCCACAGAGGGCAGCGGTGCTGCTCCCTCCCTCCCATGCCACTTGGATCACATCCTTTTGTGGGATGATGCCCTGTGTGCCGGCACTTTGAGCTTGGGATGGCTCCACTGGTTACCATCCGGCTGTTTTGGGGCGATTGGATGCCACCAGACCCCCCCGCCCTGGCATATCCCCCTCCCACTTCTCCCTCCTGTCCATAAAACCCCACCTTTTAAGTGCAACATGCTACTCTCCTTATAAAGCAAGTGCCCTGAAAAACAATCAGTGATTCCCTTCTGCTTTGGCTCCCTCACTATGGTTACTAAAAGGCCCCTCATGTGTCCTGCATCCCTAATACCCCCCTCCCCTCCCTTCCATCACTCTCCCGTTACCATGGCAATGCGGTGATGGAGCAGCACCAGAATGTAAAGAGAGATGCAACAATCACACGCCACCCTCGTGCTATCATTTACGATATTGATGTTTAAATCTCCGGAGATCATCTGGGTATAATTGGTTTATGGAAATAGAGACAACTCCTGCCGTAGAGTTACTCAGGCTGTTGGGGCGGAGAGCGGGTCCTTGGCATGGGGGGGTTGGGAAGGAGGGGACAGGGTGATAGAGGGGTGGCAGTGGAGGCTCCCGGCTCACATGCTAGCCAGCTCCAGCTGCCAAAATCCTGATGATGGAGTCCTGCATCCCCCCTGCCCAGGGAGCCTCTGGGATGCCTGATGGGGCTGGCACCAGGCACTCTGTCACAACGACAGACCCTGGGACCCCCTTCACCACAGAGCGCAGGGTTTCTACTCTGGAAAACACCAGCAAGCAACAGTTTGCTTGACACGAGATGTTTCCAGGCTTTCACAGTCCTGGCTGCTGATTGTTCTCAGCGGATGAACCCCAACCCTGAAGCCTTGTTCCCTTGGTGCTGATGGATCCACTTGGGTACCAACTTGTCTGGCACTGTCCCGGGGAGACACTGGAAAAACCAAGCTCTGCAGCCAGATGATCCTCTGAAGGCACTGACAGCTGCTTTCTCCCCTCTTTTCCAGGGAAGAGAAGCCCCTCTGCCTCTGGGATGGCAGTGCCAAGCAGGGCGGCCTCCCTCTTACCATAGACCAAAGCCTGACTGGCTAATTGAGTCCCCTGGCACATGCATAATGCACAAGAAGCCTCCTTACCCAACATCCTGTTTTATTTATTAAAACACTCTTTTATTTATTGTGGTATCATCCCCAAACCCAGGCAGCATTACTCTGTGGATTCTTTAACATCATTTCATACTTTCAATATTAGGAACACTTTCTTCCTGACACCCCAGCAAGCCTGAGTGCCTCGTGTCTCCCTTCCCCCATCCCAAAGAGGAGTCCTGGTTCCTCTCCCTGCATCTCACAGAGGTGATGCCAGAGGGGTTCCCCCTTCCCTGGGGCTCATGAAGAGGGTGGCAGCTCCCAAGTCCTTTCTCTGTTGTCCCCTTTGATCCCTGTTGTCCCCCTTGGCAGGTGCTGGATACTCACACAACAACATAGGGCCATGGCACCCGGCCCTCGCGTGTGGCCGGCAGGTTGCTGGCTCCATGGAGGGTGATGGTGATGGTTTCCTTCCCCACGGGGGCCATGTGTCCCCCACGAGCCACAGATGTGGGCCCGGGTCCCTCCGTCACAGTGGGGGACTTGGATACCTGCCAGGAGCGAGTGAGGATACATGAGGGTGGGAAGAGCTGCAGTCATGTCCCTGTCACCCCACCTTGTCCCCATGGCCCAGCTCAGTACTGAGAGCCCAGAGGGAGGAGATTTCATCCCAGCACACCCCCACATCCCAAGCTGGTCCCAGATGAGGGAGAGCAAGCCGGGGAGGTAGTGTCCCCCCCACATCCCCACCACAGCTGCCTCTTCCCTGTCCCCAGTGTGTCCCCCGTGGCTCCACACCACAGAGGTCACCATGTCACAGCAGTGCCACAGTGGTGCCAGGTTCTCTGGGAGGACACCCAGCAGCACCAGAGGGTCCTGCACGGGGTGAAACCATCCCAGCATCCCTCCCAGCACGGTGTCACAGGGGACAGCTACACTCGGGTCCACAGATCCCAGGCCATGTCACCAAAAGAGATATTAACCATCTAAGACACCTCTGTGTCCTCCATGTCCCTCTGACCTCCCAGCAACCCTCCCCAGCTCCTGTCATCCCCCTGCTCCGCTTGTCACTAGCCCAGGCATCTCTGCAATTTACAGGGACTCTGCTGGCTTTGGGATCTCAGCCTAATCTGGGGGAAGGGCGAGAGTGCAGTGGCTCCCCCCGCCCCAGCTCATTAATTCCCACCAGCTGATGTGATAAGGAGCAGCAGAGCCACAAGCTGCTCCTCACGCATCCCATTCCTGCTCCCATCACACCCCGGCCAAGTGAGAGACGGTGCCGTCCCCCACTCCCTGCGTCCCGCAGTGCCACCGTCTCAGGCAGCACACAGTGCTAATCCATCTAATATCTCACATTTCTGGGGACACAAGGAGTTAAAACACACTCTGCCCCACTTCAGGCGCTGAAATCCAAACCCTTCATGCATCTTTGGGCCTCCTGGGGTTGAAGCAAAAGCTCCAGCCCGGCGAGCAGCCCGCGGGCTCCTCAAAGCCGCTGCCTGCAAATCCCCTCCGACACGTGGCTGTGCCTCCAAACTCAGTAATGAGGGACTGCTTTGTCCTAAACCCACTCCCTTGTCTCTCCCAGGGCTGCCCCATGGCAGCAGTGGTGGGCTTGGTGACCCACCACCAGGAGGGATGATATGCCCAAAGCTGAGGATCACTTGTGGCACAGAAATCTGGGTGCTCTGATCACCAGCAGTCTGGAAGAATATGTAAATCAGCTTTTCTCCCCCTCCTTTTTTTTTTTTCTTTTTTTTCCTGTCAGCTCAGAAACCAGTTGGAGCCTGGGGCTGGGACAGCCTTGGTGTCAGTGACAGCAAGAAAGGGGCACTGAAGGAGCAGAAAAACAAAGTGGGGGAGGATTCCCCGACTTGCAGAGCTGAGTAGGGAGTGGATCCCAATCCATCACTGAGAGAGGGCAGGGATGGTTGGAGGTTTTGCAGGGGCCATGGTGCCAGATTTGCAGGCAGGAAGCAGGCACAGGCATGCAGGCAGGGATGCTCTCCCTAGAGACCCCTCTATCCTCTCAAGACAGCATCTGTTCAGGCTCCAGTTCTGGAATTTCAGTGAACATTTTCTTCCCAAATATCACAGAATCCTAGTGTGGTTTGGGTTGGAAGGGGTGTTAAATCTCATCTCATTGTAACCCCCTGCCATGGGCAGGGACACCTTGCACTAGACCAGATTGCTTCAAGCCTCATCCAACCTGGCCAAATATTCACTAAAATCCTAATCTGGAGGAATTCCAGCTGGCAGAGCCCAGAAACAACCTTGCTTTAACTGCACAGACACCTTGGAGCTCGCTGATGGAGCTCTACGTGGAGGAGGGGAGTCCTGGACCTAAGCTGCAATGCTGGGTCAGTGTCCCAACCCCCCCACCCTTATTTACTGCTCCAGATCACTATTTTGGAACATTTTTTTATATTCTCCCTATTTTCTTTCACGTTCCAGGTAACAGAAGCAGGTTTCTTAGTGCACATCTTCATTCCCACCACTGTATTTACATCTCCCTTGGTTTTACCATCAGCAACAGTGACAGCAGGGTAATTAGTGAGGGTTTTACTAGAAAATTCACAAGTGGTTAAGCAAAATAAAGCTCAGCAGGAGAACGAACCATTTTAAAAATAGCAGGTGTGAACAATGCCAGGCTTTGCAGGCAACTAGTACCTCAAACCCTCAGCAAGCCTGTGATTAACTACCCAAAAAAACCCACTCCAGTCACTGTTCAAAGCCAGGAGGAGATTTAGTATTTCTTCCCAAAAGGAAGAAGTATTTCTACCCTACAGTTCCAGGTAGAGCCCACGCTTGTTTTTGAAATCTTAGTGGGAGAAAAGCTTCTCCATCCTTCCCAGCCACATGCTCTCCCCCCAGGAGTTTGCAACCTGTAGCTTGCGGAGGTGGAGATAAAATATATTTCGAGTGTGCCCAAGCTGGTGACACCACGTTCTGAACATTTTGAGGACCTTTGGAGAATCACCGGCTTCTGCAGAGCATCGTGAGCATCTCCTGCAACCCACTGCCCTGATCCCACGCAGCCCCTTAACCCCGAGCCACCCTTAAATCCTCCCTAACGACGATTATTAATTATTCACACCGCACTGTTGTGGGGAGGTTGATTAACGGCGTCTGAGCTGCCATCGTCGTAATTTGTTTTTCTATCAACTCTTTATCATCTCGAACGAAGCACCAGGGCCCAGCAGCTCCTTTTCAGCAGCGCTCAGCCAAGATTAAATTGCTTCTGGCTGCGAGCTGACAAGACATAAATAGCCTCAAGAGCCCGGCGTTTAGTTCAGGACAGCCTGGGCTGGCAGCCAGCAGGGACCTCCAGGCATGGCACCTCAGGGGCTCCTCCAGCACCTGCCCATACCTGGAGACCACGGGTGTGTTTTCCCCCTGGAAAAAGGTCGGTGATTTCAGGGTTCTCCTTGAATTTTGATTTCGTGGGACAGCACAAGCTCAGAGGGAGGGGCTGGGGCTGTACACCTGCAGCATTCACCTCCTCAACTCCAATCCCAGCCCTCCCAGAGCTCCTTGGGGTGCTGCAGGAGAAGACACCATTCCCTGTCATGATAGCACCTTCCCTGTGCTATCATGGAAGGAACAGTACCCTTGTGGTCCTTTATAGTGAGCCCCCCAGCCCTGGCTAAAGCCGGGAGCAAAGCTGTCACGGAATCAACAGCCTCAAGCTCCTCCCTGCTCCTGGCAATTTATGAGTAGCTGTTGGGAATGTGTCAGCTTTATCCTCCTCCAGAGACTCCATAAAATAATAGTAGGCTCCACGAGTGAAGATGGACTGAGGCTGCTGTGAGTTTTCCTATGTGATGTCTCCCCAGGCTCCTTTCAAGCCTCCTTACGGCAGCTAAACACCAACAAGCTGCTTCCCTTCCCGGGTGGGAAATAAAGTGCCACTTGGCTTTAAACAAGCAGCAGGATTAGGCCACAGGTTCCACCTCCAGCACTGTGCCACTGTGAGGATGAAGAAGGGCTGGAGCATGGCTAGGACACCCCAGGCTTGGCCTGGAGTATGGCCGGGGCAACCCAGAGCATGGTCCGGGATGTCCCAACTATGGGGCAGGACATCCCAGAGCATGAACAGCTTGAAGATGCTGGATTCCCAGGTGTCCCTTGGGAAATCCCAGCAGATCTAGCTGGATCTAGGATGTCAGAGCACACCAAGAGCCCCCGGGACACCACAAAAGATCTCTTATCCTGGGGCGAGCCAGCTAACAGCCAATCAGCTCCATCATGGCACACACCTCCAGGCACAGGGAAACCAGGATGCTGAGAGGGATTTTAGACTTCATCAGGCAGCAAAATGGGGTGAAGTATGGGTTTACAGCAGGGTCTTGGGGGCTGATGGCTGAGTGGATGCTTCAGCTAGACCAGCCCTCTCCCAGCATCCTGAATTCACAGATTTCTGGGGGTGGGAGACGCGTTGCATCTCAGCTGCCCCCTTACCCCCAGGCTCCATCTCGGTCCCTAGGGTGTTACGGTGGAGTGTGGCACCCCATATCTGTATGGATTTGCACCCCCTCCCGAGCATCATGGCTCCTCATCTGCCTACCTCACTCTTGGAAGCAACCGGAGCCTCAGTGCTAATCAGATTTGAGGCTGTGAAATCTCATTTGAGGCTCTATTAATGCAGAGCTGGCACGACACAGGCCCCGGCCTGTCTCCAATGAGCAAAACAAGGAAAGCAATCTAGCTGGGAGAAATGCATCTCCCGGAATGAGCTCGGGGGAGCTGGCCAAACACAATTACAGTTAAAAGGAAGATTAAAACAGTATCAGCACTCCTCTTCCTCCGACCCCTGCTCCCGCCCCTGGGAGGGGAGCATCGAGCTGCACTGATGGGCATCCCCAGCACCGTGGTTCTTCCAGCACGGATGTGGTGGAAGCAGGATGCTGACCCTTCAAAGCAAAGGGCTTTTGCAAGATGAAGGCCCTGATCTGCCTGGGTTCATCATCAAATCATCATGGAATGGTGACTTGCAAGGGATCTTAACGCCTCTCTTGTTTGGGGTGGGGGGGGGGGGGGGGGGGGGGGGGGG
>JAWMRA010000017.1:0-14716 GCA_035584735.1 Pseudotriccus pelzelni
TGGGAGACCTTACAGGACCTGGGTAACCCCAGCCTTATCCCAGGAGGGAGGTAGGCCCAGCCCTGAGGTCGATACACGGAGAAAGAGACAGAGAGCAAACAGTTCCAGCTGCAACAAGACGGAGTTGCTGTCCCAGAGATAACAGAGAAGAACTTGCAAAGTGCTGCAGAGCTGCTTAGAAGACCTGAAGCTTTAAAAGTGGAAAATACCTCCTTCTCCTCCTGGACTGATACGAAGGGGGGAGGGATGTTTCTGTAAATACATGGTGCTTTTGTTTAATTAGAATTGTTGTAGATGTAGTTGTTTAGTTTTTATTTTTGCTAGTAATAAATCTTAATATTATTTTCTCACCAGTCAGACCTCTTTGTCTGCATAAACTTCCTCTCACCTTAGAAAAATTTGTGGGGGTATGATAAAAATTGTCCCTAGGTAAACCCATGACATCAAGGCAAGAAGGTGTCCCAGAAGCAGTGTTTCCTGACTATGTTTACCTATTAAAACATAGAGTGGACAGCAGTAAAAGTGAGAAAAACAGGGGAGAAAAAACCCTTCTGGCATGTGACAGGTATCAGAAGAGAACCGGTAGTTTCTTGCAGCCAGCAGAACTTGGCACACCAAAATTCTACCTTATCCGACTATTGGGAAAGTTTTAAAGAGCCTCCTACAGTGACAGCCCTGATGGGAATGATACCTCCTGTCTAGGTCACATGCACCCAGGTGCAAGTATAGCTTCCAACTGACTCACCCATGTTCCACATGGAGAGTTTTCATCCCTGTTTATCAATGATTTGGGAGGGAGAGTGTTGCCTTGCTTAGGATTTTATTTTTCGCATGTCACTGTCGAGAGGGACCTGTGCTTGGAAAACAAGAAAACCTGAATCAGTGTCAAGGTAACAGCCCAAAATGCCCATGTTTCACAGAATTAAGTACTCACAAATTCAAGTTATAATACTGTGATATCCTTTTACAAACCCCTTCCGGACTCAGATCCCTCATGAACACTGCGAGCCTATCATGCCATCAGAGAACACCCTCCATTATAAATAACTTCCCACTTCAAAGGCTAACAAATTACTTTGATGCACTTTTAAAGTCAGTGTTTTCAATTCTCCAGCATTTTCGTCTGATGGGAAATCATTAAATAACTGGGAACACCTTGTTTGCATTTACAGCTGTTACCTCTGTGAGGAGGCATTGGCCCCCTTGCCCTCTAAGATACCAGTATCAGTAGTGTCTGGAAGCATCAAACAAGACCAAAGCAAACTAGAGGTCCAAACAGCACATATGCCTGTATTTTTCCAGGAAAAGCTCAAATTCTATCTTGCAGATCACCAAATCAGTGAAAAATTGTGGCTAGGAGTTCTCTGTAATCCACAAAGCAAAAGTGTCAGAAAGGAACAGTAACTGGCTATTAATCACATCTCTTTGATAACCCTGACCCTGCTAAAGCATAGCATCTGTCTTATGTTTTTTGTGGCTGAAAGCCAAAGCTGAATCAGGAAGCAACTATTTCACTGGTCAGATGTTAACGTAGCACAGCATGTAGACTTTATAACCACCCTATGAGCTCAGAGAATTTAATGGAACTGTCTTTTATTTGGCTCAGTCCCGTTTATTAATATTACCGTAGTGAGTAACTTACATGATCACATATGCACTTTAAGAGAGACATGTCTAGACAGACCTAGAAGTGCCTACTCTCTTTTCCACAAATAGGCAAAACATGAACCTTAGGACTAGCAAAGCTGGAATAGTTGTTTGAATTCACACTGGAAACATTCCCATCGTTTACTGTCAAGGTAGATACATGTGAACAGTAGCAGGCAAGGGCTTTCAACTGCAGACCAGATGGTAAAAATTAGTGGCATTTATGCCAACTAAATGACTAGGGAGAAAGAGAAGTGATGATCAAAGAACTTGTATCACCAGAAATTACAAAAAAAATAAATAAATAAAATAAAAAACCATAATTAATCATTACAGTACTTGAAAGTAGAATTAGTTACTAACTAGTAAATCCATCTGGATTAGCAAAGCCAACTGCTACTTCTTGGTACCACTGTGGCTGCTGTTTGGCCAGCTATGGTCTGTGTCCTTTATCACACAGCCCAGGATTCCATGAGTCTCTGATTCTACCCACCTCATGCCATCAAAGCTGAATGAAAACCAATGAGTTTGCTAAACTTTTCCCCCCTAGGAAAAGGGGAAAAGAGGAGCTCTTGCCCAACTGTCTTCCAAGAGGTGACTTGCCCTTGTCTCCACTGGTAATCAAAGAACTTAAATAATAAAACAGGTTCTGACCTTCCTTATAAGACGGCTAAACCTGAGACATCAGAAATCCATGCTTAAACCTTGACTTTTACTGTGAGCTTAAATAAACAGAAACCAAGTCTTCATAGGCCTGGACATTCACAAGCTCACTGTATCATGTATTTTGAGAATTTTTAATCAATTCATATGGGAATTTAGTTGTTCATGCCTGAACATAATATGCCTATTAGAGTAAATTGGGGATTTGGGAAAACAAACACATCTTGCAAACACTTGAAACATGGCCAGCTCTTTCACCCATGATGCCTGATACATGCTGCTTAAATTTCCCTGAATAGTCCTGTCTCTGTCTATCAGGAATATTGTTCGATTTCCTTGAGTTTTTTTTCCATGAATAAATGTCACTAAATCATTTAATTAGCACCGTTGTAAGCTTGAAATATGCATTGTTTTGAACAGAGACAGGAGTAGACACCTGGGAATCTTGTACTGCTAACACTTCTTCCTTTAAACAATCACTCACATGAAGCTGACAATGCACTTCCATATGGTGCTAATTCCCAGATCAGAATTACTCTCCCGAACTGCAGTTATCCTGTTTTAAATATGCAAAACATTTAAACATGTGATTAATTTGAAGCATTTGTGGCTAGTGAACACAAAGCATTCTCCTGGGCCTGCTCTGAATGACAACTTTAGTTACTCAAGTGAGAAAATGAAGGAAAGAAGGAAGGAAGGGAGGAAGCCCATGCAGTCTGTTAGCATCCAGTTTGACAGCACAGTCAGTTGTACACCTCACCTGTCACCCCTCCAATGGCCAACTACCTGTCAGCAAAAGCTGTCTGGCAGAAGAGTGGGAATAAGAAGGCAGCTGGGGTCTTTTCTTTTTTTTTCCCTTTTTTCTTTTTTCTTTTCAGTTTGCTTTTCAGACAGGGGTATAATTATCCCAACATACATTCTGGAATTCATTGTGGGCTTTTGTTCTCCCTCAGCAGAACCACGCTCTGAATTCCTCATAAAGCCAAGTGGGGTCCAGAGTGAAAGAACACACACAGACAAAAATCTCTGGCCACACTGGAGGACCCCACTTTGAAATTATCAGAGTACAATTAGCTGAAAGGAAATCAGGTAGGCAAAATAAAGTGGTTTAAACAGTCTAAGGTAATTTTTCTAGCATTGATTTGTACAGAAAATCTTCAGCATGTTTGTCTGACTCACAATAAAAGGAAATATTGAAACACTGAAGAATTTTTTGAGGTGGAACAGCCATCCCACGGGTACTCATAGTAGGGCCAGAGATTTTAGGACAATAGGGAAAGTGTCAGAGCTGAGGAGAACATAAATCCTGTTTATAGAATCACAGAGTCATTAAAGTTGGAAATGATGTCTAAGATCATTGAGACCAATGAAGAAGAAGGGCAGGAGACCATTTGTGAAATCTTAATGCATGGCCTGTGCAATTAGTCTTTGCATAGAGTGTGTTTTAATGAGGATAGATCTTTAATCCATGAAAAAAAGGGTATTTTGGTGATTCACAAAGTCCTTGAAGTAAGTGAGGACTTCTTTTACAAGAAAACCTGCTCAGGATTAGTCTGCCCCAAAGTAGATGTTCCTCCTTTTTTTAAAATATTAACTTGTGGCACTTGAAGTGGCTTTCCACGGCACAGGGCTTTGTATGTCTTAAAGAATACTCTGAGTACACGTTTTTAAGGGCTAATGGATGAGCAAAATGAACATAAAGACTTCAGACTCTGCAATTCCTAACTCACATCTGTTTCTCTGAAGTCAACCCTCTTGACAGCTGCCTCAGCTGGCAACAAAACACATATAAATACAGGCACAGTTGATTTCAGGGTATCTCTGCTACTATTTACATAGTCTGCCACCAGGTGTTTTGGCAGCACAGCTGTTTTCAGCTGATAACTCCCTGCCTCCAATCACAGTTGTACAGTTGTATTTCATGGGGGAATATTTATAATCACAAACATGATACAACTGTCCTGACTGGTTTATTAGCCTGTGCATCTCCAAGGATCAATTTGACATTCCAGATGCATTGTATGCTTAAGCAAATCTTCAGGGGCTTCAGGAACCAATAGATTTCAGAGCTGTCTTGTAATATTTTTTAAATAAAATTGATAATGTCCTTATTACAGGGATGCAATACTAATGATGCCCAACCACTAGACATGAAGAGTGACTGCCAATCCCTAATCACACACAGGGATGCAGATGGACAGGTAAATTAACAGACAGACAGTTAGATATCCACAAATGTAGAGAGATACATATGCTACAGGAATTTCAGGAAATTATAGTTTATTACTGATCAGAAGTATCTAGAAGCACATAGAAAAGAGATTTCTTTTAGTTCTCCTCTCCCTCATAGAAGCCAAGACCTGCTCAAGAATCATTCACTACCAGTGAAATAGAGGCTGAGTCTTCCTCTCATCACCTTGGCACATTTGCAGGAGTGAGTGAGGTACCATGGGTGTGAAAAACTGAGATGAATCCACTTCAAAGATTTCCCTCCCCTGTTCTCAGCCAAGTAGTTTTACCTGGTGAGATGAAGAGACTCTGATTGTTCCTGGAGGGCAAACAGACCCAGACCTGGTGTCACACTGCAAGGCTGATCCAGAACACACCACAGCAAACTCTTATGCTTGTGCATTGTCACACCAGTTCCACTTTGGATGCCAAAGTGCTGGATAAAATTCTCCGCAAAATGTCCCAGAATATTTCTGCCTTCTTCCTATTTTTGAGAGCTGGAGCAACCGCCTGTGTGTGAGCCCCACCGGATATTGCTTTGATGTGGACCTCAGCTAAAAACATTCTCTGATGATAATTCATTTATGCAGGAGCAGTCAGTGAGCCTGGTGTGCTACCTACATGTATTGTCTTCTCTGATTTTGACATTTCATTTTTTTTTCACCCTAAATCTTCCTCTTCTGAGTCAAACTGAGTATTTTCTTCTAAATAACAGAGCTGACAATTATACATTTCAACAGAACTGGATTATAAAGCTGTCAGGTCCAGCTCTGCTCCCCAATCTCTATCTCCGTCAGCAGTGGCTGGCTGTGGAAATTTCAGCCTGAAAACCTGCCTGCTATTGAGCAGGTGTTTGTAAACCTGCAAAGGGAAGGAAGGATGAGAGCATCACCACTTCTCTGTGGCCTATCTGCAGGCACAGACCAGGGCAATCAGAGCTTGAAATTAACTACCTTCCATGACATAAATTAAATTTTTGTGCTCCTTGGAGAGTTGTGGGTTGGGTGGATGCTGATACATCATTATTCAGCAGTAGATAGACTGTGATTTAATCACACATCACCACCCTGTCCAATGGGTGATGTGTTTTCACTGTCACAGGTGACTGTTGTGTTTGTTTTTCTTAGTTGCAGAGGAAGCCATAAAAATCCTTCTGTAAGAAAAGCCTTCCTAAAATTCACCCCCAGGCAATCAGCTCTTGTGCTACAATCAAACCACAGCTACCAACATCCTGTGGAACTCAACCCCCACTTCAATACCTCAACTAAACAACCTAAAAGGTAAAGGGTGGGAGAGGTGGACATAAAGCCAACCCATCATCTGTAGCTGTAGGTAAACTCATCTCAGTACAAAATAGTAACTGGGAATGCACCACAGACAGAACTACAGTATAAACACATCTGCTCAGTGTATATAACCCATGGAAGACTTCAAAACAAAGCAGGAGACAACATTCAAGCTATTATGTTTAAAAATCATTATTAAATTAACTACAATCCAATTAATCCATGTTTCCATTGAAGTAAAAATCCCAAATAGTACAATGAAGCCTGAGGCACAACATAACACATAAAGACCCAGAAATTTTCTTGCTGTAATGGATTTGAGAAGCACCCAATGCTTAAAAAGAAAATTCACAATCTGTTACACAGCGCCAGGATAGGTAATTTGCTGAGTAAAACTGTCTTATTAATTGCAAGACATTAAAGGTTAATTTAAAACCTCAAGAGACTTGATAATTTTGTCAGAAGCATCTGTCTTCAAATACTGTTTTTGCAGGGATGACCTTTGATTTTTTCTGATCTCTAGATTTAAGAGCGTCCAGTGCCAGTGAATCACTGCACAAAGTATCTGGTTTTTTGTGGGCAAAGTTAAAACCTGGCAGCTCCAAAATTTAATGCCTTCCCTTTTCTGTGTTACATGAATGAGAGAATGGTGGTTATCATCTCTTCTGCAAAATTGCTGGTCCTATTAAGACCTTTCACAATTTCTTTATTCACCTCCTTCTATCACAAACTATCTCAGCTTCTTCAGTCTCTCATCAGAGAGACATTTTTCCATGTTCTCAAAAATCCTTGTCACTTTCTCCTCAACCACTTGTAATGCATTAAAATGTAGTCACTCTTGTCCCACAGCTGTGAACAGACCCTGAGACACAGGGAAAAAAATGTTGACAGCCTTTGTGAATCACGATTCTTCTTTAACTCTGCCCAGGTTTGCTTGTATCTCCTCCAATAAATTTCCTTGTCCTCTTCAGAAAACATCAATTGTCTGTCAGCATAAGTTTTTCCACTGCAATGAACTGCAGGAATGTAGAGCTCCAGTATTTCTTTCTGCGAAGTTTGGGCATGTGATCCCATGGAGAGAGTTCTATTCATCTTTGTACATCAACACAATTGCACGATTATTTCATAGTAATCCTTTCTTGGGGGAAAAAAATGGACACATTCTTCTCAGTTATTCATGTGGGGTTAAAAGTATGCCAGAGTGCAAAAAATAACTGTCCGTTTTAGCAGGTTTTTCAGCAGCTGAAATCCAGCTGGAAAAACTGAACACATGTTAAACGTCCATGTAAGAAGAGTGTTCCCTATATCATGGAATCACAAAATGGTATGGATTGGAAGAGACCGTAAAGATAATCTGGTTCCAACTTCTACATCCTCCCTTTCTTCACTGAATAAACCTCCTGCTCTGAGCTTCCCTCTGCAGATTGCCTGATATCCTTTCTCCTGAGCCCAAAATCCATAATCAAAAGACAAAGCATCTCCAAACAGAATAAAAACCATTTCATTCATCCCTGCTGTGTAATTTTTATTTTTTTTTAAAGCCCCCTTATACAATCACAGCACCCTTGGCTGGAAGAGACTCTGTATCTCAAGCCCAGCCTCCAGTTCCAAGAGACATCACCAACACTAGACCAACTCAAAAGTGGCTTCGACCTCCCACTTCTTAGCAATCCCCAGGGAAGGAGATTTCTCTGGGTAACCCAATACAAGTCTGCAAAGTCCTCCTGGCAAAGAAAACCTGCCTGAACCCCTCCCATTGTGTGGTGCTTGTTCACCCTTATCTTCTCTGCCAGGGCTGCACCTCTGGGGATACCCTCAGAAAATGCCTTTAAATAACCATTTGTATTCCAGTTTTCCCCGTGGAATCTGGACATCCATTGTCAGCTGACAGATGAGTGATCAACATCCGGAGCTGGAAAGTCACAGCTGCTGCCTTGAAAATCCCAGTCTTTGCCCTAGTCATTATTTATGAGGGAAGTTGGGCTCTTATTTGCAGTGTCTCCAAATGTAACATCACTGCCATTCCCAGTGCCATTTCTTTCTCCATCAACAAACAGCGCAACAGTTTCTGAGCTAAAGGATCCAGAGCAGCTACAAAAACAAAATACTGACAAGTAAAAACACTAAAATAGATGTATAACCGCACAGAGGGACTTTGCCATGAAAGATGAAGCAGAAAAATAAATCTGGAAAAGGGTTTGGAAAAAAACTCATGGTTTGTTGTTTCGGGTTTTTTTCCTACCCCCACCTCACTCCCCTCCCTGCCTTTTTTGTAAGACAATAAATTTTCCACAGGATTCAAGCCTGTGAAAAGTCTTCAGGCAAGCTCCTCAAATAGAATAGTCCCTGAAGCCTTAAGGAAAAAAAAAATTGGAGGAAGAAAACAAAATCTCTTAAAACTCAATGGGCAATGGCCAAATCAGCTACTAACAGAAGAAAAAAAATTGGTTTTCATTCTTGGAGCTTGGAAGGAACCATGTTCATACATCTCTTGCTCCCTGTAGGCGCACCAGTGTGACAGATCTGTTTTCCAAGCCCTCTTGGATTTAGAGTGGATGCATAAACAACAGCTTTTTGCTCTACCTTTCACTTTCTTACAAACCTGAATCTCTTAAACCCTTTGATTAGCTTTCTAAAGGGAAACAAACCCACCTACTCTTCTGTTTGGATGATCCACCATCCACTGGTGGTTCTCTGAAGCCACCAGAGACCATGTCAGCTGCTGTCTGAGGCTTGGTGAGACCATTAATCTTTTCAAACATGATATCCTCTTTTGAGAGTTTTAGGGATGTCAAATGTTTTCTTTACACTCTGACAGTTGTGGCATACCATTCTTGCACTAATGTGATGTAACACCCAGTTTTAAATGTCTGGAATACCCTGGATATCAATTCTTTCCATACACATCCACTACAACTACCTCCACTTTCCTGTTTTCATCCTGCTTGGATCCCCACATGCAATATGGGAAAGCATGGAAAGTGACTTGATCTCCATTATAGCAGTGGCTGAAGGAAAGGCAGAAACAGCCAACATCAGCATGTAGTTGGCAGATGTAAGCTATTCTTGATGTCAGTTGGGTTTACCTCATCAGCAAAATAAAGCCCCACTAAAGGGAAGACTGCTGTCGTCATCTCTACTTAATTTCTGTTTTATTATTTTAGCATGATAGTCAACTGCAGAACAAAGCATTTAAATATGTTATTAAAGGAACTGCCTCCAACTTTCACTGCCACCCCAAGCCACCAAAGTAAAACAAAATGCCCAGGTCTGGTTTTGCGTATATTTTTCATTTTTGCGACTCCATGAAACAACGTTTTACAATTTAACTTAGAAGTTAAAAATTACCTCCAAGGACGCACACGCACACATACCCCCCCCCACACACACACAAACCAAACAAAAAAAACAAAAACCAAAACCAAAATCAAAACAAACAACCAAACAAAAACAAACAAAAAAACAAACAACAAAAAAAACCCACACCACCAGAAAAAGCTCAGTGGATTGGAAGGACAATACCTCTAATTGAAGAACCTATCATCACAGTTCAACTGTTATTAAAGAGCAGATAAAAAACACCAAGCTCACTCAGATAGATGAGGTTTGGGTACAACTATTCTGTCTTAATCCATGTTCTGACAGTCCTCACTTTGACGTCTCCTGTAGCCGTTAAGTTTCCATAAAACAGAAGTGTTGCTACCTACTAATCATAAGGATAGGAATTCATTGACATTTCCAACATATTTTAAATAGAAACAGAATATGGAAACAGATTTCACTGTCAGTTACAATTTTCGAGTTCAGAGTCAGTGAAACTACTGTCATCTATTTCAGCTTCAGCCCAAGCAGGAGCAGAACCTCCTCCAGAACAGGGTACTAAGTATTATTTTCACAGTTCAATATCAACTTACTTCACTTCCAACTTTCAGCTTCGGTCTAATTAATTCAGATTGGAACAAAACCAAAGAATGGGACAAGTACAGAGACTGTGCCACAGGACAAAACCCATTACCCTCAACACTTGCTATTTGTCATTATTGTTACCCATAAATGGGCTTTTGTTCACAAAAGTAGTCAATAAGCACACTGATATACACAATCACATCAAGTAAAGGAATCAGTTAGTTCCGGTGTCCCCCATTTAATGTATGTTAGCCTTCATTTGCTATCAACGTGTTGTTTGAATCAGGAATCAGTGCCCTGTGATCCAGAATCCATCTATACAGACAAGCTGCAGAGATCTATATCCATCAGCACGGAAACAACCGGCTAAATACAGTCAAATAAACAATCTTAAGTTATAATTATTACTTAAACAGAGATAAGAGCTCTGTTTTTTTAGGCACTGAAAAAGCACATAACAGTCTCCCTCCAAAAAGCTGTATTATTCCAGTCAAGGAAGGACTATTTATTGAATTAACATTTATTTTTGTTTAACATGTGCCAAAAGACAGCAACTATAAACTGATTTAAGAGAGTTCGCAGAAAGCAATTGAATTAAGATCAGTACTTTCTGACTGAGTTAGCTGAATTGGTTCAGCCTCTACATCCAGAACTTTACCCTACAAAGCGTCACAGCAGCCAGCTCTTTAGCAGGGTAAATTACACTGCAAACTCGTTTAAGATACCGAAGTTGTCCATTTATTTGCAGGAACAGTTAAAAAAGATACAAAGATTGAGTTTCCTCTACTTCTTTTGATGCATTTTATCACAGAACCACAGAACAGGCCAAGCTGGGAGGGTGATGTGTTTAACATCATCTAATCCAACCTGCTGAGGGAGCCTCCATGAGATTATCCAGAACCCTAATCAATCACATCTTGAAAACCTGCAGTGACAAGGCATCCTCCCTTTGATCCTCTCCAGAGATGACCATCTCCTATCTAGAAGCAACCTCCCTTAAAAGCCCAACCTACAGTGAGAAGATTCAGTGAGAAACTCCTGCAGTCTCTCTGGCCAGAAAGGTGTTCCGTTTCTTTGGGACCGTGAAACCAAAGCAAAATTTTGGAGCTGTTTTTTGTCTGCCCAGAAAACTAAGTCTCAAAGCACCCAAAGTCAGAGCAATACAAAAGGATGTGAGAGATGCACCTTCAGCCAATGCTGGGAAGATGTATCTTGGATTCATATCCCAGGTGAGCATCCAGCTGTCCTTGGTTTGTCTTTTTTTGTTTATTTGTTTTGTTTTCTGTGTCTTTTGGAGATGCTCAACTCTGAACAAAAACACAATGTGTTGGGTTATAGCCATGAGCTTACATGCCTAGTCATGGGATTTCTTTTTGTTTTGTTTCGTTTTCTTTTCTTTTTGCAGAGCAGACTGTTTCTGGCAGCAGACTATGAGAGAAACCCACTTTGAATAACCAGTAGTCCAGCCATTAGAATATCTGCCAGGGTTCCAGGAGCACATTCAAATTAAATCCCTGCAAATGAGGAAAAGAAGGGACTGGTCACTCCTGTTGATGTCCGAGCATTGGTATTTTCCGGCAGCACACATACAGTCCCAACTTGGTGATTTAAACATGCTTTGAATATGGACAGCTAGACATAATTGTGAAAAAGTGAGTAAAACCTACTCAAAGCACCTTCTAAATGTGTAATAGAAACCAGCATATTTGCAGGATTCACTAGTGGCCCATTGCCCCTCTAAAGAGTGCCTGTGGTTCAACATGGGTAGATTTGGACATCTGGAAAAGGAGAAAGGTACCATAAGGGATGAGAATTTTATATTACTTTTAAAGGAAGACAACACACAAGTTAAAATAGAGAAAGGAAAGGAGCAGGAGTTCAGCTCCATCCCAGGATAGAACTGGGACATGACTGCCCTCTACATGGAGACAGCAGAGCACTGTAGAGGCAGCATGAAGCCAAAGAGACACTGAGGGAGGGCTCACATCTGCCTATCAGAGGATATTCCCATTCCCACCAAGCTGGGACCAGTCTGGATGTGTCATGAGGATCAGGTTCATTCTGCCAGAGACATGAATCCCAGTGCCCCTTGGCAGGGATAAAGGATCAGGCTAAGCCAATGCACCGTGCTGGCAAGAACCTGCTGCAGACCCTGTGCAATCATAACCCAGTGATGCTCAGCCCCCTGAGTCCAGCCACACTTACTGAGCCCTTTCAACACACATCCAGACAACTCTGGTGCAGATGGGAACAGGATCAGCCCTAAGCCCTCACAAACACAAAAAAAAGAGATTCATTCATCTGAGAATTTCATTACAAAGGATAAATCTATCAGCCTATACTTCTAATCACCTCTTTTTTCAGTGAATTACAATCACATGGCAAGATTCCCAGCAGAGATAGAGATGCCTTTAGGGCATTTTTGTGAGTTGTTGGAATTCATAAGGCTGCCATTTAATGCCAAACCCTTAAAGACTTCTCTGAAGTTTTGCTTCCTTGGCATGTCCAGGAGTCCCAGCTTTCACCCAGTTGTTTATACTCATTCCTGGTAAGCCTGGAAAGGGCTTTCAAGAGAGATCTTTCTTTCCACACCTTCAGGCCATGGTTTTGCTCTCAGGGATACAGCAGACACAGCAGCCATCTCCGCACACTGAGTTGTGTCCTAAGCCAGGACCACCTCTTCCATTACGCAGGAAAAACACCTGTTTTTTGGGGTGTGTGACTGCTTCCCTGCCGCCGGGGTTATAATTAATCATACTACATTGAAAAGTCCTTCTCCCTCAAATTTGGTGACTGCCAAAACCAGCCTCCTGAACACCATCCAGAGCTGCTCTCAGGGATAATGAGGGCTGGGAAAAGAGGGGGTTTCCATATCAGCTTCCTTTCTTGCAAAACTGTTCAGGCTGATCTCTCACTGCCCTGATTTCTCACTGCTTCCTGGCCATGGCATTAATCTCACACCCCAAAATGAATACTTACCAGCCTTCTGGACGTTCTCCCACTCTCCCATGTAGAGCCCTTTCCATCCAAGGAGATATGATTGTTTATTGATCATAGTCTGTTTACTTGGGAATTTAAAATTCTTGCAACATACTCAATTAGCTTTGAAACTGTAGTGTTACATTTTTTGTAACAATGACTAACTACTTCCTGAGCAAAACAATGAGATGTCAGCATATTCACGATATTTCAGCATTATGTGGTAATGCACTTGTATCCACAACGTTGTTTCTAGAAAAAAATAGTAGGCCAGCATAATGTAAAAGATACTTTGATTTATTTCTTTTACTATTTTTCTTCTTCTTTCTTTCCTTTCTTCTTTTTCTTTTTTTCTTCATTTTTTTCCCTTTTTTTTTTTTCTTGTTAAATACTCCAGGGCACACCCTGCCTCAGTCTTGATAATTCCAATTTGCTTGTCAAGCTGGGAGGTCAAAATAAACAAAGAGACTATCCACAGTTCAGAAAGCATTACCCTTCTTCTGGAACAAGAACAACCTCAGCAGAGCTATGGATGCAGGCCTAGCCTTTTCTTCTGTATTCTGGACTGTTAACACCTTGCAGTTATTGCTCTGGAGCTTAAATCCAGGAGACAGCTTTATTTTCCCCAGAGTTTAGGAGGTATCCGTATCCTCCAATTGTCTTCTGTTTGGTTGGTTACACTAAAACATGAAAGGGCATTATGAAAATATCTTTAAAACCTGACTTCTACTTGGTATCTTAACTTACACAGAAGCAACAAATCCAATCAACCAACCCTCTATAATGTACCCATGTGCCAGCAAGAATTATCCATGGGAAACCTTTTTTGAAGAGCTCGATTCAGGAAAACCTTTCCAGAGAGTCTTCAAAGAGAATATCTTTGGGAGAAGATAACAATCAAAGGAAGGAAGAAGGCTCAGCTCAACAATAGGAGCTGGATAATTCCTCTAGAAAGTTATTACTGATTCTTGCTTCCAGGGAAAAAAATTCCCCTCTGGATAAATTCAGCTTTCTGGAAAAGAGTTTAAACTTAACACTTCCACTTTACTGTTGCTTTGCTTTCCAGCACAGGTAAAAGGTAGTGACTGACCAACATGAAATCTTCTCACTTATCCACACTTCTGGAAAATATTCTGGGCTCTGCTGCCTTCCCCTCCCACATTTTCACCCTGTCATAATCTTTCCTGTGTGTTCCAAAAAACTGAAGGTCTCTTTGTATCTGGAGAGTAACCAAGTGGACACATACCCTGATGATGTAAAGCCAGTCTATGTCCAAGGAAGATCTACCGGAATTCAGGAGCAGCTCTTGTCAGCCATTGGTTGAACATCTGCCTTTATTCCTTCCTGATGAAAACTCCAGAAATCAATTGTTTTATCTGAGTACCAGTGCACCAGCCCTTGCACACTTGGAGAACCTGAGATCCTTTTCTCACAGCTGTGGCCTGGGGCTGAGCCAAGAGCAGGAGCAGTGGCAGCCGAACACCTGAGAGAGGAGCTCCTGCCAGCAAGGGCGGCGCTGGTGGCTTGGGAAAGAGTTGTTTCTCTTGTAAACCTTGGTGCAAGTGACTTGTAGAGAGCTTTAAAGTGAGCTCCACTTGGCATAAGAGGTCTTCTGGAATGAAACACTGCAGCCTGGACTTGAGGGCTTTTTGGTGTGGTCCTGAGTTGCCACATCTAAAAGGGGTGTTCCTGCGGCTGTGGTCTGTGTTTGCCAACACATGTGAGAGAGCCAGGCTGCACATGCACACCAAGCAGGGTAAACTGAGCTTCCTACTCCCCATGGCACCCACAGCTCCTGGGAAAGCAGCCCTGAGCCTCCAGCTGGACATGGAGCTGGTGATAAATGAGATCCTGAGACAGGAAATGTAAGGGCAATGCCCGGGCCTCTGCAAGCTCCTTTGAACTCTGAAGATATTTAGTTAGCATTTCAGGCACCATTTATTTCACTTGCATCTGTGGTTTTCTCTTCCTTTGTTTCTCCTTGCTGAGCATCACCCTTGTAGTTA
>JAWMRA010000018.1:0-10084 GCA_035584735.1 Pseudotriccus pelzelni
AGTGTCCAAGGCCAGGTTGGAGCAACCTGGGCTAGTGGAAGGTGTCCCTGCCCATGGCAGGGGGTGGGACTGGATGAATTTAAGGTCCCCTTCCAACCCAACCCAACCCATGAATCTCTGATAAGAAGAATTCCCCCTTGCTCAAGTATTACCAGTGCTTAATGCTGCTGTTATATCGTATTTTGGTTTAAAGGTTGTTTAGAATGAATAAAAGCCTGGCTGTAACTGAACTGAAGCTGCTCCAAGTGCAATGGGGATGTTTAAATGCAGTCAACATTCATGAAGCTCGTTACAAGTTTCATATTTCTTTGTTTCCAGGCTTTTATGAGCAGCAATTGTCGTGTTTGTAATTGTAGCACTGAAGATTTTTCCAAATGCCCTTTCTTTGTCCTTTAGCAGTTGAACACAGGCTTCGTCCTTCTCCCTTCTGATGTCGCAGCATAAGAAAATTGGCTGAAAGATTGCTGTGTTTTAAGGCACTTTCTGAAGTGCTGCTAGTTTAAAAAAGCATCATTTTGCAGAAATGACAGCTCGATGTGCTGTGTATCTCCCTTCTCCCATCCCCACCCTGTCAGCCTCAGTCAGTTTATTTACCAACACACTCACCAGGATTGTTTCAGTTTGCAGCCTGCAAGGTCAGGCACGCTGGTGGAAGCCAAGC
Source organism: Pseudotriccus pelzelni (assembly GCA_035584735.1). NCBI lineage: Eukaryota > Metazoa > Chordata > Aves > Passeriformes > Tyrannidae > Pseudotriccus > Pseudotriccus pelzelni. Next base: position 662 of record JAWMRA010000018.1, read on the forward strand.
TGGGATGCAGCACCTTCCTTTTCCTTGGAATTAGCGACGGGAAACAATTTTTCATGGACGAACAGGCTCATTTAGGCTGGAAAGGGTCTCTAAAACCACGGGGCTGAAGCAGCGCTGCCAATCCCACCACTAAACCATACCCACACCTACAGGCCTTTTAAATCCCTCCAGGCATGGGGACTCCACCACAAGCCTGACCACTCTCTCCAGGAAGAATTTTCCCCTAATATCCTAATAAACCTCCCCTAACACAACCTGAGGCCGTTTCCCATTGTCCTGTCACTTGTTAGCTGGGAGAAAAACTGATCCCGATGTGCTCAACCTCCTGTGGAGAGCAATAAGGTCCCTCCTGAGCCTCCTTTCCTCATTCGGTGCTGAGCTGGTGTTTTTTTTTCCACGCATTTCCAGGTGGAGATTGAAATCCAGCCATCTCTGAGATCGAGTTATTCAGCGTAATTCTCCTCGTGGTCCGTGGCTGCAGAGCTGGTCCTCGACCCTCAGCCTCAGCAACCCCTACAAATTAGCTGAGCAACCAAAGAGAAAAGTCTGCGTTAGCTTGGATTAAATGCAAGTTTGAAAGTTCTTTTAAGTGGCAAAGAGGGGAAGAGAAGAAGAAGGAACGGGTTTGGCTGTGTCCATTCCTCCAATGTGTCTGACAGAGGTGATTTTTAAAAGTGTGATTCAATTCTGGTCAAGATACTTAGGAATATTTGGTGTAACTGAAAAAAACCCACGAAATTTCATTGTTATGCGTTAATTGACTGGGTAAAAACATGACATTGATGAACAATTAATAAGTTTGACTTGGCCTCGTGGATGGGTCAGACCTGATCGTGGTGAGCTTTGCTCAGCTCTGAAGGTCTCAAATGGGACTTGCAGAATTCAGCACTTTGCAGGATCAGTTATTTAATGCTTAAGATGTCTTGAAATGGGGTTGTTGGTCATTTAACAAGGAAAAGCATAATTTTCCTTCTTGTTTTCTGGATATGAACTCCATCCACAGCTCAGAACGGCTCGGAATGGCTGCCTGGATTTAATTACAGCTCGTGCTAAAAGAACCCTCATTAACAGCTCTCTTAGACTGTTCTCGTTTTTCTCCTCCATATAAATAAGAGGTTAAATTTCCAGCAGTCTGCAGGTCACATTTTATTGTCCTGGGCAGCACACTGAAGAAAACTGCCTTGTTCTCTCTAAGTGTTCTTTCCCCCCACTCTTTTGTCTTGTTATTTAGCCATCATCAGAACTAGATTTGAACACAGTAGAAATGAAACGATGCACAAAGCAAGAGCGTTTTGCATGTTGGGCTAATTCCTCCTCTGTTAGAACTTGTGCTTCTGAAATTCTGCAGGGAACTTTTTTCCTTTGCTTTAGAGGAGGAGGGTTTTGCACAGTTACAGTTTTGCAACAAAACTCAATTACCCAGGAGGGTTGAAAAGCCAATTTTCTCAAGAATTTCCTGCGTAGGCAGCATCCAAAATAACTGCAGGAGGTTAGTTGGGATAGCTGAAGGAGTCCCTGCCCATGGCAAGGGGTGGAACTGGATGGGCTTTAAGGTCCCTTCCAACCCAAACCATTCTGATTAAAGGATTGATTGAAGTACCATGAATATCAAGCCCAAAAAAACTGTTTGTTAGCAAAACTTTCCTGGCAGCTTGTTCAGAAAATGCCTTTGGAGAACCCCCCAGTCTGCCATGAGAGCTCCTGACACTCCTGCTTGGGTAAAGAGGGAATTCCTTTCCCACTCCCACTGCTCCAGTGACTCCAGTTGCTCCCTTACTTCTTCACTTCATATTTTTGAGCTCTCTGATCTCTCTCCTTGAAATCTGTGGGGACAAGGAGGAGGGTAAAAAGTAATAAATTCTGATCAAGGATCAAGAGGACAGTGAGTTAAACACATGCAGTGAATGCTTCCTGAAATATTCTGTTCTTTTCCAAGCAGATTGTTCGTGTAGTGGGTGATTTAACGAAGAAATAGTGATGCTTGGGTAATTCTCAGATGCTTCACTCAACAAGAGAACGATGAATATTTATGGTATTTCTATAGGTTCCCTCCCTGGAAGGTTTGGGCCTGTGCAGGTGCAGCTGCCTCGTTTCAATGAGCTAAATCTGCCCCTCACAACCTGCAGGAATTAGTTGTTTATCCTCTGGAAACCTGGAAAAAAACAATCTGCAGCCGTTCCTGTATTTTTGTCTTCAGAGCTGCATCTAAGTCTCTAATCACTCTGCGAACTAATATCACACCATTTAAGCACTAATGTTGTTAAGCAGCAGATGAAGTACAACCATTAATGGTAAACAAGCAAGGGGAAAAAAAAAAATGGATGTATTCAATGCACAGCATCCCAGTTCGTTCTTTCCTGGATAATTCCCTGCTTATAGAGCCAGCAGAAATGAAGGGATAATTTGACTTATTAATATAATGAAGATCAATGCAATCTCTGAGCACAAGGTTGAGAGAACAACATAATTACCCTTCATTTGTTGATGCAAGGAGTAGACTGATTTCAATTAGGGGCTTAAATTGGGAAGTAGCTGGAGGGAAGTCAGGAGCTTTCCTTGGAGCTGAAATTTGTTCAATATGATTCTTTTCCTCGCTCATAATTTCAGACATCAGTTACTCTAGTGAGTAAAAATAACGTGTCAGCCATTAATGTGTTAAACTCAATCAAGACAATTGCAGAACGGTGACATTTGGATCCCTCCAAAGACGTAAATGCCATTTGTTTGTTTGTTTGTTTGTTTTTTCCTAGAGCCCCTCAGGAGAAGATTCTGGGTTTTGAGAAGGGGAGAAAGGCAACAGTGGCTTGGACTCCACCTGAAGGTGCTAAAGAGCAGCCCCTGGAGAGCAGACGCTTCACTAATTTGCTCTTTTCTCTGTCCCTGCTGATCACCCACATTGCCGAGGATGGCTGTGCCAAGCAGGTGGGACTCAGGATCCACCAGGTTTCCAGCCACCTGCCACCTCCTTTTCCTGTCGTGTGGGTTCTTTGAGCAGCTCCTGAAGGAGAGAACCTGCAGCAGCAAGCCAGAAAACAAAATCCTTTCTTTTCCTCTTTGTCTTTTATTTGCCTCTTGATGTTTCTGCTGGTAAAAACGAGCTTCCCCATCTTCCCCTGCAGTAACTGAGCCCCGGGTGGATTTCCCATTGGATTTGACACCCTCGTGGACTTGCCCAATCCTGTCCTCTCTTGCCCTGGTGCCACGTGTTTTCATAACTCAAAATACTCTTTCAGAGGATGGAGGATCCACACCTGAGAACTTGAGGCTGTCTAAAAAACCAGCTCTCAGTTTTCCACTTCCAGGCGTTTTGTGTGCTCTGCCTCAGCCTCTGTGCCCTGCTTATTGTGGAGACTGCAAGGAGGTGGTTTGGTTTCCTTTTGTGCTTTATTTCCTTTCTTGTTCTCCCTGCAGGAACCAGAGCATTCCAAGTGAAAGCAGCTGAAGTGAAAGATCAGCTCTGAGTCATTCACTGAACTGATGGAGGTGCAGTAGGAGACAATATCTTTCCAAGTGTGGTGATTTACCATCCCTTGTTCCAGGCTTTGGTAAGAAATATGAACATTTAGCAAGGCCTTGGCACTGAAAGAAAGGATTGAAGCTCATCCAGGCTGTTGTATCCCCATATTCTCCATACTGTGAGTATTATTTATACACTTCTAAATGTTTGTGTCCTCCCGTTTCATTTTTCTCCCCAGAAAAAGTGAGTGTTGCTGTGCTTCTCCGAACAATTCCCTAATGTGTTTCCTGCCTCTCACGTTTTATTTCTCCTTGGTTTGATGGCTTTGGGGATGTCACACCGATCACTGACCTCCCCGCTCCCCACCCCTTCAAAACCTCTCCGATGTGCATTAACTAAGAGCAACAAAATTAGTGCTGTTAATTTTTATAATCCTGGCTTGGTCCGAGGGTTGTTAATTACGCTGATTATCTTGTCTTTTGCTGCTTAATTGAATGTAACTGAAAGGCACCCTGTGTCCTATCCCAAGCTTTTCTAACTCCTCTTCAGTGGCTGGAGAGGGACTGGTCACGTTTTTAGGTGTTTGGGGGGGATCTTGGCAATTTTCTGGTCACAGGTTTTCACGATGGAGCAGTTTGGAGTTCCTTGGAAAGACCGTTTACAAGGGGTGGAGTGACAGGAGAAGGGGGAACGGCTTCCAACTCAAAGGGAGTAGGTTTGGATGGGATTTTAGGAAAGAATCCTTCCCTGTGAGGCCCTGGCACAAGTTGCCCAGAGAAGCTGTGGCTGTCCCATCCCTGGAAGTGTCCAAGGCCAGGTTGGAGCACCCTGGGATAGTGCCAGGTGTCCCTGGGGGTGGGACTGGATGATCTTTAAAGTCCCTTCCAGCCCAAACCATCCCATGATTCCATGACCTTGCTACTACTACTAAATCTTACTACTCCTACAAGAAGCTCTTGTATCTAGAGCCTTAAAGATGCTCATAATGGGTGTTTTAATGATGTTTTCAGGGTTTTCCCCCCACTGTTATTCATTTCTGACACCCAAATCCAAGAAAGACTTCTGAGAAACTTTATTCTGTTGGCAGAAGATTTCCACAATACAAATAATGTTCCCGAATCCCACATTGGAAGTGCTGCCTGCATTCGGGATTTCTCCTGTGGGACAACCCTCTTCATCTTCGAAAAAAAGCTCATTTTGTTCAATTTTTCCATAGTCTGATCAAAACAACCTTTGAATGTTTTCTTGGTGCATTAACACTGTGAAATTGCTGTTAACAGTAGCAGCCAATTAGCAACTCTTTAATCTCCTATATTGTTTGTCAGGATGTGACAAAGTGACAGGCTCTGTACTAATTAACAGGAGAAAATTGCTCTTGTTTGACGAATATTTTAAGTTAAAGGAGGACCAGAAAGTCTGGAAACAAACCTATTCGTGCAAAGACTCATCAAAGAGGCCTGAGTGGCTCAGGTAGTCGGGAATGGGAGGGAGGACCTTTCACCTTTTTTGTAATAAATCACCAAATTTATTGAGTGGAAAAGATGAGGCAACTGGGGAAAGCTTTAAATGAGTGCAGGGTTCAAGGTGTTGGCTCGTGAACCTCATTTCATGCTGGCTCAGGCTGGGGTTTTACAGGTTGTTGACATTTATTCAGCTTGAAAAGCAGGCTGTGTGCACCTTGTGGGCCATTTAGAGGTGACTTTTCACCTCAGAACTCGGCGTGTCCATGGACAGCCTCGCTGCTGACAAGAAGAAAGGTTCAGGAGCACCAAAAAGACAGAGGGGAGTTAAAAAGCTTCTCTCCAAACACGTTTTTCAGCGCTTCAAATGAGCCTGGATCACCTGGTGTCCAACACCCCATGAGAAACCTGCTGTGGATCTGCCACAGCCTGAGGTCTGCAGCATTCCCACGAGGAATCCTGGTGATGAAAGGAGAAATTCAGGGAGCTGAGCAAAAAAATATGCAGCGAGGATCAGAGAACAAGCCGTGGCTTCTGTTGTTTGCATGGAAATCAAATTGCTTTTGCCAACTTTTTTTTTTGGGGGGGGGGGTAAAATGGGGCAAACTCAGCCTGGAGTTGGGTTTTGGTGTTTGCAGTTGGTTTCAAACCTGAACTGCCCAGCAAAATGTGAGATGTGAATCGAGAAGACAATTGGCAAAGCTGATTCAGGGCTTGTCAGACTTCATGTGCCAACACTGCAGGCTTCATATTTGGAATTAAAAAAAGTGGCTTTTACTGGAAAATAAAATGATGATTTTGGATGCCTGGTAAAGAAGGAGTTAATTTTTATCTGTTTAACTCCTCTGAGAGAGCAGGTGAAATGGTGCATCCTCAGCTGAGCACTTCAGTTCTGGAAAGACTTGGGAAAGCCAGAAGGAATTCACAGAAGAGCAACAAAAATGACGAAGGGACTGGAGAGATTGATGGCTTGATGTCTGAAAAATTATTAAGGGAGCTAAATATGCACGGCTTGCCCATGGAAATGATGGATACAAAGCATTCAGGGAGCTTTTTGGATTTGATGATGGATTAGGTGGAATGAATGAAGTGACTGAAAGGAATTGTTGTCTGCTGGGTAGCAGGAACAGCAATTTGGGATTAGATCAGAGGTGTGGGATCAGTGTCTCCTCTTTAGGCAATGGGGGAGCTGATGCTCGTAAAAACAAACAAACAAAAAGGGCAAAGAAAACTCAGCTGGGTAATTAGAGATTCATCTGCCCAAGGAGAAAAGTTTATGTTGTTGCCCGAAGTCTGAGAAGGTGGAAAGCAATTAGGGCAAAAGTAACTCTTATAAAAGACTTGATAGTCTGCATGGCCACAGAATCCTGGGTTAATGCTCCAGCAGCACAGGTTTACCAGGAATGTTTTATGACAGGTATCCAGCTGCAGCATATTTGGGATTGCAGCTGCTGAAGATTGGCTGTAAAATATCCAGTAGACACAGGATTCCAGTGAAACTACAGGCATTGCCTGAGATGTGCATCAGAACAGATTTCGGATGCCAGACTTCCAGTTTCTTTGCAGGCTGTCGCTAAACAGTGGCATTTCATTGGAATTCCATGTCAAAATTCCAACGGTGACATTACTGAGGGTTGCATTTCACTGAAAATCAAGGGGAATTTGCTCCTAGAAAACCAGAACTGAAATAGGGTTAGGATAGAATTCCTTGAATAGAAATCCAAGAAGGAGCTCAAGGATTTCTCCCTCCCAGCCAAGAGAATTTTCCTGGAGGTGTTGGGCACAAGTGACCTTGAGCTCAGAGAGCAGAGATAAGCCTGGGACCTATTAATGAATTTTAATGACTTAATGAGCTTTGCTGGAGTCCTCTCCCTCTCTCCTGGTGACTCCTGGAGCGTGGAGGCCTCCTGGAACTGCTGGAGAAGCACCTAAAGGTGCTGCTGGAATCCACCTCCTCCAGTGGCAAACCCAAATCCTGTTGTCTGTGGGATTAATTACTGGAGCAATCCACAATTAGCTCCAGTAGTAGCTGGAGCCACATTAAACCCACATCATTTTCTTTCCTTTCTTCCTTTTCCTGTGGGGGATTTGGCGTCCCTGTTATAAAACATGAGCAGTAAATGGCCTTCAGTTATTCAGAATTCTTTCCCAGTTCCTGCTTTCTGTTTTCAGTCAATCACATACAATAATAGGCTATTTGCCACCACAGATATCTGTATACAGAAAAGATAAGTAGGCACTGAATATACGCTTTTAACCATGTTCTCAGCCCTGCCAGTGATATATTATTTTCTTTTATCTCTTCTGTATCTCTCTGTATCAGGGGAGTGTCATTGGGTGTATCCCAGCGTAACAGAATGGATTTTAATCAACTGCTGAGAAAATGAGATATTACATTAGGACAGGAATAGCTGCTTGATAGAAGCTCCTCTTTAAAAGTGCAGTTCTTCAGTGCTCTGGGTTTTGTTGTGAAGCGCTGAATAAAAATGGCATGAAAAAAATAATCTAACTTTGAGGTGGTTTTTTTCCTCAGGACAGAAAAGGCGGGATTTGTGCCAGCAAAGAGGCTCTTGGTACATCTATTAAGGTGCAAACAGGAATGAATACACTGAAAATGTAAGTTATAAAGGTGAAAAGTGAGTGTGAGCAAGGCCTGTGTGTCATTACAGTGGTGCTTAAGAAAACGGTGTTTCACCAAAAATAAAGTCTTTGTAAAAGCTCTGTTTGAAGGGACCCTTTTTGCGCCCACTCTCCATTTGTATGGACAAATAATCCAACTTCTTATTTATTCATTTTTAAATAGATGAGTAACTAATCGCTGCAGTTGAACTGTTTTGAACCTGCCCCTTCCCCGAGGGATTTTAAAGACTCACTTAATAAAAAAATAAATAAATAGAGAGTTCCTAGTGAGAGCATCTATCCAGTGGTTGGTCTCTCTCCTGAATCCAGAAATATGTCAGCTGAGTTGGGCTCAGGACACCCCTTTTCCACCGGCACTGGGACATTCCTCAGGAGAGCTGTCAATTAAATATTCCCCCTGGTGCAGAGAGCAGGACGAAAGCAAAAGCTGAGCTTTGGGATATAATGGTTGAGTTTTGCTTCCCTCTTGGTTGGAGGCAGAGGAGCTCCAGGTGGTTCTGTTTGCTCCTGATAAGCGTGGGGAAGTTTTAGACGTGTGAGCCCAAAAACCTGGCTTTGGATCCCAGAAGAACTGGCTCTTTTCCCCCAGGAATAATGCAGGTTTTGCAGACATGGATGTTGAAAATGCTGGCACAGTTTTGGAGGTGGTGCTTGCAGCTGTGGCAAGAAGAGTCTGTGCAGCACAGGTTGAACTCAAGGAAAGCCGTTTCTGGTCTGGACCTGGTTTAACATTCAGAGTCTGGTCACCTTTTAGCCCAGGTTGTTAAATTATTAACGTTTTCTCTTCCCCAGATGTTTTAACAACATCCTTGAGCTGTTTTGCTCTTTTTGTGTCCAGCACCTTGAGTGCCTCCTGGCTGTGGAGGGAAACTTTTCCTTTTCAATTAAATCACCGAGATCGTGGCCGAAGGCAACGGGCTCAGAAAGGATTTGCTTTCCTGGGAGTTGGGACCGTGACAAGCAGGAAAAGAGCTCAAGCAGGTTATTAGAGATTCAAGCTGTAGTTTTTTGCATTCCCAAGGAGCTGAGTGGAGTCATTTCTGGGAGATGAACACCTTCAGTGCCTGCTGGTGCAACGGAATAGTGGTTTCCAGTTTTTTGGGGTGGATGGGTGGAGTGTTTAGCTGAGGTTTGGTGCCACCCTATCCCTGATATCTGTGTGCTTAATGCAGGCAACACAGCGAATCCTGGGGCTTAAACCAGTTTTCAAGGATAATAATGAACAAACTAAAGACATTTTCAAGGATAATTATGAAGAAACTACAGATATATTCAAGCTTCACAGCCTCACACCCTTAATTTCGATGTTGTGGGTAACTGATTCTCTCCCTCCTAAGTTATTTTAATTTTATCCTTATTAAATGCCCTGTCTTCTATCTCAGTAAAAGAAACACAGGCAAGAAAAGAACCTGACTTGTTGTTGAGGTGGTAGATGAGCAGCATCTCAGACAAGAAGGGAAGTGTTTCAGGGCAGTGCCTGTTTCACTCAGGGATCCTGTTTCTTGTAGAGCAACTCCTTTCCTGTCCTCATGTGACGAATGGCATGAAATGGTGAGCAGAAGGAATTGCACTTAAAAGGAGATGTACCTGCTCTAGAGAAGCTTCCCCATTATGGGGGACAGAAAATCAAAAACCAGATTTCCAGGTAAGATTTCTTATTTTTTTTTCTAGCGTTTATTTTATGAAACTAGTGATTAGTTTTATAATTTATAAAAGTTTTATAGTAGTAAGAATTGTGGCAAGATGGTGATGTTCCAGTCCAGAAGACAGAGATAAAAATCTTGGATATTAGGAAGGAATTCCTGGCTGGGAGGGTGGGCAGGCCCTGGCACAGGTTGCCCAGAGAAGCTGTGGCTGCCCCTGGAT
>JAWMRA010000020.1:0-10847 GCA_035584735.1 Pseudotriccus pelzelni
TCTTCCCCTGTGGGTCGTGTTACCTGACCAATCCTAGGTCCAGGTGTCCCCCTATCCCAGACTTCCCCTCTTCTGCCTTTATAAACCCACCATGTTGTTCCAATAGAGCAAATCAGTTTTGACTTTCACCTTGCACATTGTGTCTGTGTCTTGTTCCTTTGGGACTAAACATGTGGAGCTGCAACTCAGGATAAGGACGCCACTGGTCTCAGATTTTTACCCTCACCCATAACCGGGACAACGACATTCAGATTCTTTGCCGCAGCAACCAAGATGTCATCCATGTAGTGGCCAATTATAGCTGAGGGGTGAAGTTTTCTGGCCAGGTGGATAGCCTTAGCCACTACAGTTTGGCAGATAGTTGGACTATTGCACATACCTTGAGGTAAGATGACCCACTGGTACTTCTGCATAGGCTCTGCATTGTTTAAGGCAGGGATTGAAAAGGCAAAACGTGGGCCACTGTCAGGGTGCAGAAAAATGGTGAAGAAATAGTCCTTTAAATCAATTACCATTAGCTGCCAACCTGCTGGAAGCATAGCAGGTGTGGGGAGTCCTGGTTGTAGTGCATCCACTGGTTCTGTGACAGAATTGACTGCTCTGAGGTCCTGCAGCATATGCCATTTGCCACTCTTTTTTGGAATGCAGAACACAGGAGTGTTTCACGGACCGAAGACTGGCACTGTGTGTCCTGCTCTTAACTGTTCTTGGACTAGGTCTCTGAGGTGAATGACCTGTTCCCTTTTTAAAGGCCACTGATTGACCTATATAAAGTCTTCTGTCTTCCACGTCAGTTTAATATGTCCTTGGAACTGCTGGTCAATGGCCCTCACTGAAAATCCTGCGTATCCTCTGTCGCAATCTACGTGATAGTGCCGAATTGGCCTAGGACATCTCTCCCCTAAAGGGTACACAGGATAGAAGCAACGAAGGGCGCTATTCTAGCAATCTGCCCCTCTGGTCCCACCCCTGTATGCGACTGGGCACTCTGCCTAGGCCTCTGCATACCTCCAATCCCTTGGATAGTCAAAGCAGGAAAGACAGTGGGCCAGTCTGATGGCCACTCAGTGTCCTTTGTTATAGAAACATCCGTGCCTGTGTCCACTAAGCCTTCAAATCTATGTCCATCTATATGACAAGTCATCATGAGCTGTGCTGCTGAGATAGTACTAGCCCAAAATATTTGCAGTTCGCCTGTACTCCTAAAAGCCCCATAGCCTCTCTCTCCCTCCCCGGGTGCTGACAGTGAAAGGGGATAAACTAGGCAAGCTGTTGCCCTTCAGGTATGTGACAGGGAGGCATTGGTGTCCATGCTATGATTTGTATTTCGCTCTATGAGTCTGAATCAACTGCTTCAGGTAGGACAAATAAACCCATCCTTGTATTTGACAAGTGCCCAATTAAAAGTGCATGGATGTGACAATAATATTAATATAATAGATGAATAAATAAGGATCCGAGTGGACCATGTGAACACCAATATGGTGTGTAACGAACTCTGGTTTATTGAGCAAGAACAGACGTATATATAGGGCAGTTTAAATAATAACACGTCATAACTCGTGACCTTCTAAACCAATCCTATACAGGAACGACACTGCACATGTGCCTCAGAGCCCTGGGACTACACTTCCCAGAGTGCCTTGCTGGCAAGCCTGAAACCCACACTGCTACACATGGATCCCCTGGCCTAGTGGTCCCCAGACTCCTGTGGAATTAAGACAACGGCAGTGGAAGTTGTGTCTACGGCTCGACTGGAGGCCAAGTCCAGGCCTGCACTTCCCACTGTGGTGGAGAATAAGTCACTAATTGATTGTCTTGAACCATGTTTATTTGATGGGCGAGGGTGCACAGTCTCACATCCTGCTTCCAGTTTTCCTGATAGGCAGGGTTTTTTCTCTGGTTGCCTCGGGGTCGATTTTCATTACACCACCACTTTCCTTTATTACACTTATGACATGCTGCCAAGGAGGGTTTTTTAGGATAGTCCTTATAGAAATGATCGGCAGCCCCACATCGGAAGTAACTGCCTTTCCCTTTCATTCCGTCCTGCATCTGCAACTGGGCAGATAAAACTGTTGCCAAAGAAGCAGTGTGGTGCTCAGTTGATCCTACATTTTAACATGCTTGGACCGTTTTGGCAATAGTACAGTTCTCGACTTTAGGGATAGTCTGTAAGGCTCGCCAACAGTCATTGTTGTAAGTGAGCTGCCTGAAGAGCAGTTCTCTTGCATCCTCATTTTTTATCTGCCTGCTTAAAGAATCCTGCAGTCAGCTGAGAAACTGCGAAAACAATTCTGTAGGTCCTTGTAGGACCTTTGTGAAAGATAGATTACTGTCTCTGTCCGTACTGGGAAGTCTCCTTACCGCCTTTAAAGCAAATTTTGCAATCACCTCATACATCTACCAAGGATAGCCAGCCTGGATTCCAGGCACTGTGAAAGCTCCTTTCCCCACCAACTGATTACAAGTCATGCCAGCTTGCAAACCGCTAGGATCATTTGAACAAGCTGCACAATTCTCCCAAAAGTCAGTAAGCCACACTCTGTATTGAGTTGTTGTTAATACAATTTTTAACAGCATTTTCCTGTCATGAGGTGTAAAGATATATGTAGTACTAAGTGTCTCCAAATACGAAAACATATGAGAAGAGGAAATGCCACTTCCTTTAACAGTTTGCCTCAGTTCCAGGGGCTGGGAGCCACCTTGGAGACACTCCCCCACATTTTGGCGGGAGTTCAAAAACCGCTCTCCTATAATGGTTTTGTGGTTTGAATTTTGCGCCCCATCTCCGCAACCTGTGCATGTGCACAAACCTGACTTATACTACCCCACTCCCAGTCCTGCCCGCGGTATTCCAAGCCTGAATCTAATATTAATTCCTCCTGTCTCCTTTCTTCCCGGGCTCCCGGTGGCTCTTCCCCCCTCCTATCTCTAATCCTGATTTCTGGGGGACCTCTATGCCTACTAACATTAGTAGGGGGTGCAGGAAAATTAGTATTTGGTTCTATACAGAGATTTGGCCTTCTTTGAGTGATTTGCAGAGCATTCATTACTTGAGTCCAGGTGGGCAAACTTTTAAAGGCTTCCATGTTGCCAAACATTGGTCTTTCTCTCATTTTTTGCCCAGTTCTTTGCCGGGTGGCTATTTTTAAGGCTCCAATAACTGGAAGCCCCGTCATTATTACTTTTATCCATTGCAATAGTTCAGTTATGTTAGCCTGTGTTATTTCAGTGGAATACTGTCTTAATAACAGGCACACAGCTTCTGCGTCTTTATTTCCCATTAGCTTGCTTTTCCCATGCCGGCTCTTACCTAAACTCTCTGTTGCTTTCTCTTCTTTTTAGTTCTTTTATGCACACAACTTCACTTCTTTTTTGGAGCTCCTCTCCGCAGTCCTGCCGCGTGATGTCTCTAGCTGCTTCCCACGCTGGTCTCCCGATGTCCTGCTTTTTTCTTTGGAGGGCATTCCTACTGCAACATGACCCTAACAAGAATATAATTATGTTTTGTGAAAGAAGCCAAAATGGAAATGAGTTTGTTTGAGGCTTTTAAAATCAAATAACTATTTAAGCCCCAAAATAAAATCCATGCTATGTGCAAAGCGACACCACTGTTACATGTGCTAAAATATCTATGGAAGATGAATTGAGGATCTGCAAACTGCATTGACAGGCTGAAAGGATGAAGTATAGAGTCTATTTGCCTGCTGTTTGTATAACAAATTCCTCTGAACATGTAGATACGGAGATGTTTAATTATTTACAGTTCAAGTTAATTTTCAAACCAAAGCTCATTAATTTTTGCAATGCTGGGAACTCAGTGTGTTGTTGCAGTGAATGTATTAAATATCAGATTTTGGCAACTAGGTATTATTCTCATGAGACAGCAGGAGTGTAACTAAATATTGTTATTTACTTTACAATATCATAATTACACATAGTAGAATTTTGATCCTGAAACACAATTAGCGTAAATCTTCAAGCACTAGAGGTCTAACAGTAGGGCATTTTTTAGGAAGCTAGAGATAAATTAAAATTAGTGAACAAAATCAACTGAAAATTCCTAGCTTTAAGAAACATGAAGCATTGTGATGTGAACTTCTGGAAAGGGACTATCAGAGTGAAAAACAGAGCATGTTCTGACTAATATTCAGTTAAAAGTAAATCTGTCTATGAATAACAGTGCTGTTCATTTATCATAAGGAAGTTTCAAGCTCTCCTTTTGTGGATGAAGCAGGTAGATCCTAAAGTTCGTATTTCCAAATATGTTTTGTTTCAGAATATGGCACCTATTTGTGTTATTTTGGTATTATCCCTGTTCTACAGAAAATTCTGAAATTGAGTAAAACAGGACGTACATATGTGACTGAAGTAAAACTGTCATAGCTATGAAAAAATTCTGATGTAAGAATATTCAGTTAAAAAGCTTTTAGAGAAAGATGTTATTGCAGATTTCTCATTATTTAAATGAGTAAGTAATAGCAATATGAAAGGGGACCTAAAGACCCCACTTTTAACTCCTGCGGATAAAGAAGGAAAAAATGCAGATCTGTTCCTCTGTCCTGAGAAAATGTGGAGTAGGAGGGAATGTTTGGTTGTAATTTGTGGAGAGCAAGGGAAGTCAACTGCTTTAGTCAGGCCTTATTTACAAGTCTGCTGTGGGACACATGGGAAATGTTCATTTAGAAATATAGTATTATATTAAGATTAAAGCTATTCCTGTCTGTACATCTCTGAGTGAGAGACTTCAAACTTCACAATAGTTAAAGAAAAACTGCAACTTTCAGTTACAGAAAAATGTGGGAGTCATAGGTCAAAGTGGAAGAAAGGAAAGACTCACAAAATAGGATTTTCTGTTTTGTCAGAGTGGCTCTGGTGATTTCTTTCTGAAAAGTATCAACTATGTAGTTTGACAATCCGTGTGATGGCAAAGAGCAGTAGGGATGCTGATGTTGACTGACGATGCTTGGCTGTGACAATCCACCACAGAAATGTGTGGGGCCTCCCAGGGTAGCCCAGAAGTTGCAGCCGTTCAGCCCCACTTTGGCTTGGAAGACCTCGGTAGAGCTGAGGGGTGGACCTCATGGGCACTTCTCTCTCCTTTTATAGGGAATTATAAATGAGTAGTAACTGAGGAAGGGCTGGAATGTTAATTTACTGCTAGTATACAGTGCATCCCCAGCTATGGGTGGAGGGGCATGGGGAGGGAGAGCAGCTCTGCCAACTTGAAACTGCTAAGTGGATGCCTTTTTATCTTTTCCTGTTCCACCCAATTACATCCTGTTTAAGCCCATTTAACTTACTTCTTGGAAATGAAACAGCATTGCTCATTCTTGCATAACTCTCATAAGGTCTTCTGTGGGGCGGTATCTGAGATATTACTGTTAAATTTCATCAGTAACCTCAGTGGAGGACTCTGGGTGTTGTTGAATGCAAGCTGGGAAGATGAATTAATGTGTCCTTCTATGATCCCTTTCACTTACTGAAGAATCCATTTAGTGCAGATGGCTTTGGGGCAGCTGCAGGTTGAGCTCTGGGGGGTGTCATAGGTTTGAAAAGAGATGTTGGATTTTTTTTTCCAATGTGTGTCCCTCCCCTTCCTCCCACCAGCCCCCTATTCTGTCTCTTCCGGGATGGGAGGAGGGAATGGAGCAAAGCCACACGTGCTGGGCATCGCGGGCGCAGGGCAGAGGGCAAGCTCCCTCAGAAAACATGTTTGCCACAGGGATGGCTGTGACTCTGTTGTTCAGGGTTTTTTTGGGTTTGGTCCATGGAACAGACAGAGCAGGGAGCCTGGTTTGGGCCGCCTCCTTTTCTTTTCCTGAGAGGGAGTTTTTTTCCCCATGGAACACCTCGCAGAGAATGACTGAGAGAGACCGACCCATCCCAGAGTGAGGTATTCTGCCTTCGAACTGCCTGTGTGAAAAAGGACTTTTTCAGTGCTGGCTGCGAGAGCACCTGGATGAGAGAGCTCTGAACTGCCGGGACAGTCCTGCCTCCCCCTCCCTGGAAGTGTCCAAGGCCAGGTTGGACGGGGCTTGCAGGTGTTCCTGCCCATGGCAGGGGTGGTGGAATGAAATGGCCTTTAACGTCTCTTTCAACCCAAGCTATTCCGTGACTCTATAGTCTTAAAACACTACTCAGTGCTTGTTGGAGTACAAGGGATTTGCCAACATTCTTGGTGTTATCAGTGTTCAGACACAAAAGCAAAGGCGAACCTTCTACAAAAGAGTTCAAATTCAAGCTCACTGAATGCCTATGTGACCTCATGTAGGTTTTTTAGCTGGTAGTTGTCTATTAAATTTCTTCGAGTCTAATGGAGATTGTCTGTGTATTCTCTTGGTGGTTTATTACATTATCAGTTAAGTGTTTCTTGCATATTTAGTGTGTGAGTAGCACTTGTGGTAGCAATTACTTGTCGTTTCAAGGGCAGTGTCACGTATGTTTAGTGTCTCTGTCTTTGGTGGCATTTTCATCCAGTAAAGTTAAATGGCTTTTCTTATTCAAGGGGATAGCTGAAATCTCCATCTCTGTGGCAGAATTCTCTGAAGTCCTTATATCAGGACAGTGACATGTACCAGTATCGGCAATTTTAGGAGTGGTAATAGAGTAACAAGAGAATTAAAACATATCAGCAGGTTAAAGAAACCTGTCTTAAAAGCCTCTGCCAGGGACCCTCCATGAAGAATTTAATCTCATCATGGCTAGGCTTCTTGAACTAAGAATTGGGAGAATTTAATCTATATTATGTTAAAAAGGCCAACGTATATTTCAGAGCTTTCAGTAAGTTGGAAGCTGATTCATCCTGTGTGGAATCCATTGCCAGTTGTTATCTTTTTATTATTATCATTTTGGTTGAGTACATTGCAGTATAATTATTAAGAAAGAAAGGCTTCATGATAATATAGGCACTAAAACAATCTAAGGCTTTGAGCTGTTCTCGTTGGAAGATTTAAGTAACAAATAGGAATCAATGAGGACACTGGATTTATACACAGTGCCTATATACTACAGGAATGGTGTTGAATGTGATTAATTCTTCACACTCCACAACTATCCTGGAATGATAGCAGCAGCCACTGTCAGTCCCAGCCTCCCTACCTTCTCTAGGCATAAATGAGTTGTGCTGCTTCCCCAGTGCCTTCACCAAGCAGGCAGCTGGAAATGCCAGTAATACAAATAAATCTTGTGCCAGTTTTTTAGCTTAATTTACAATTTTTTAATTTGGACCTTTCAAGGCCTTTTTTTTCTGGTTCAGCTTATTAAAGTCAATGAGAATCATTAACAGATCTTTTAAAATTACTTATTTCTTTGTCTTCCAAGTATAAGCAAGATCCATAAGCTCACATGTAACTAATCAAGTAATGTAACTGGTCTTAATGAGCCATTTATATGGTGTGGGAGAAAATTTTCAGTTTAGATCCTTTCACTGAAGAATATAGGTTCAAGTAAGATAAAATATTTTAACTAACTCACATAACCTTTTGTAAAACACTTCTGTGTTTTACTTGAAAGACAGAAATTTAGCCTCAGTTCTTACAGTTCATTTTTGATTAATGCAAAGCACTATTTTCTTGACAATTTTTAATGAGCTAAAAATATGGCAATTTTGCTGTATTCTTGTCATTGGGCATTTTAAAGAAATAATTATGCAGTTGATGTAGAGAACCTGTGGACATGCTGGAAGTTAGGCATAATCACAAGTGGTTTTATACTATTCACTGAATAGAAAAAGGAGTAAGATCTGTGCAATCCTGGAACCACTGAAATTGATACCTTAACTGTGGATGATTTTACTTAACACTATTTACAGTATGAACTTCTGTCTGATTAAGGTGAAATTTTGCCTAAAGAAATCTATTCAAGTAAAAAAACCCAAACCATTACAAGAATTCAAAATTATCATAGCATAAATTTTGCCAAATAACTTCAATATGCAGGTGAACAGGAGTGGTATGTGCTGCACCCAGTTTTTGATTGAACTTGCAAAATCTAAGGTCAGCTTCTAAGTTCTACTTTTTACAGGAAGAATTTTGCAAAATCAAAAGCCACTAAAGTAGAACCTCTCCCATCCAACTGCCCATGATAAAGCTGATATGACACATGGACATAATAAGTGCAAGAACATGAAAATATGTCATTTGTAACAAGCAAAATTTGACCTATGGTCTTTAAATGTAACAGATTGGTTCTCTTACTAGACTGCAGCAAACATGAGGGTAGTTTTGGGAGCTACAATATAAGAAAGATCTCACACTGTTAGACAGTGTCCAAAGGAGGTACAGGAAGATGGTGCAGATCCTGGAGCAGTCACACAAGGAGTGACTGATGTCACTTGTCTTGTTCACCTGGAGAGGAGGAGACTGAGGTCAGAGCTCATTGAGGGCTGCAGCTCCTCCTGAGGGGTAGCTCCGATCTCTGCTCTGTGTGACCAATGACAGGACCCAGGGAATGGCTGGAGCTGTGTCAGGGCAGGGTCAGGTTGGATCTCAGGAAAAGGTTCTTCCCCAGAAGGTGACTGGGCACTGGAATAGACTCCCCAGGGCAATGGGCACAGCCCCAACCCTGCCACAGTGGTGCCTCTGTCTTATTTTAAACATTTTAAGGTGGCTATGGAAAATACTTGACCTCTGAAGTTATGATGACAGACCTCTAACAGTCAGGATAGGATTTTCCCATATAACTTTCCTTTTAGGCATCTTCATGACTGTAAAGGAACTACATGAAACTTTTGGTTCTATGTTCTCTGAGATACATCACTGATGTCACAGGGCAAGGCGAAGGCTAAATGTGCATTCTGGAGTTCATCTGTGCCAAAGTGATGTGCAGGACTGCACTGCTGTAGAGCTGTTGGGTGAAGCCTGCATGGCCTAATGGCTCTTGCGTGAAGACAGAACCCTGTGTGCTCTCTTTTAGAGCTAAACTGTTGCAGTGTTCTTGTTTCTGTCAGTGTTCAGCTCTGAGCACTTCCTTAGGTACAGACACTTGTTATTTTCCACAGCTTTGCCCTTCTCAGAGGAATTTATTAGTGCAGGCCATCTTACAGACATGGACAAGATGGGGTTCATGGTCGTACATTGATTCACAGGGACAGTGCAAAGGAAACTTCATCTTTGTTACCTGGTTCTTGAGAACTGTCTCTTGATGTGTCTCGTATTTCTTCCTCACCTGCAGTTTTATGGGACAAGATCTCATTTCTTCTGTGCACTCTTCCTGTGTAACCCAGAGGGTGCAAATCTGATAAATCCAATACTGTGGTGTATCAGTGGGTGAGGGACAGTTCTTACAGTTCTCAGCATTATTTCATAGTATATTAGTCGGGAAAGGATTAGTTCACTGGTTCCCAAGCAAAGTAGACTTGCAGCATAAACAGATTTGAGTCTGTGCATGACAAAACCAACACTTAGTACCTTGTTAGGAAGTTTGGATATTTCTATTATTACCTACCATATTACTTAAGTTCATAACTTAAATATTATCTGTTTACTTACATCTATATTCCTGCATTTATATTCCATTGGATAATCCTCACTGGTGACAGCTTCTATATACAAATCAGTTCCAATGAATTTAACTATAATCATGATGGATTTTGCAGTAAATGATAGAAGTTAAGCTATACTTAATTTCAGGTGGTGAATTATCTGATCTATTCATTAAACAAGGTTGAGGTCCATTTTTGTCATCTTTTTAATAAAGTTTCTACAGAACACAAAGCATCAGTTTTGCTGTGGTGTTTTTTCAGACCCGAGGTGTTTCCTTTACAGCTTTCTTGGGATTGCAGTAGACAAGGTTCATAGGTTTTGGCCCAGAAAATACCCAGGAGACTTCAAAAGGCAGATTTTCTTGCTATGCAAGTAGAAAATTAAGACCTTATATCAGGTTTTTTAAGCATATAAGCTTTTCACAGTTGCTTTTCTCAGAGTGTCAAACACACCAATGCCAATTTAATTGCATAATGTGAGTAATCAGTATTTCTAGCGAGCCTTCCCCTAGACCCATGTACGTTTGCTGTTAAAATGAGCTTATTGCTGGTTTATTTTTCACTGCCTATCAAACAGATGTTGCTCCTCTTCTGAGGGATTTTTCAGCTTTTCCCAGTCACTCTGGCTTGGTGGCTTGCCAGATGTTTGGTTTCTCTGCTGCATTTCAGTAAAGGCACTGGAGATACGGAAGAACTTGCAGAAGCAACAGGAACACATGTAAGTACTCTTGCTGAGAAGAGGAAAACATGATAAAACCCTGAAGAACATTACACATTCATAAATATCTGCTGCCTACAGATGTGCATTTCCATCATCATCTTTCACTAACCCTGCATGATATAATCTCAGTTGTTTCATACTCTAATCTCTTTTCTTTCACGGTTAGGAACATAGTTCAAATGTTTTTCAAACTGAATTAATCAGGCAAAACAAATGATCATAAGTTAAACCAACCATTCATTAGTATTCAGCAATCAAAGCTGTTCCCATGAGATGAAAAAGAACAGATGCAGAAGGAGAAAAAGGCAATCCAGATGGAGGATATTAAAAAGAAAATGTTTTTAAATATTGAAAGATCAGGTGCCACTATCTTAATATTAGTGAATATCCCAAAATTTCTACCAGTTAGTCATAAAATAGTAATTAATAGCTGTTTTGTTGAGGAATCTCATTGATAAGAAAGAAAAGGGGAAAAAATAACCAGACAAAAACCGTCTTGGGTAATACTTTAGCTATCAGTTACAGTAGGTGAATAGCTTAAAATGAGCCATATGAAAACATTCTGCCCCTCTGCCCAGCCCTGGGCAGGCACATCTGCAGGGCTGGCCCAGCTCTGGCTCCTCAGCACAGCAGGGACAG
>JAWMRA010000020.1:10947-23793 GCA_035584735.1 Pseudotriccus pelzelni
GGGGCAGCCACAGCTTCTCTGGGCAACCTGTGCCAGGGCCTCCCCACCCTCACAGGGAACAATTTCTTCCCAATATCCCATTTAACCCTGACCTCTGTCAGTGGGAAGCCATTCCCTGTGTCCTGTCACTCCAGTTCCTGATGAACAGTCCCTCTCCAGTTTCCCTGCAGGCCCCTTCAGACCCTGGAAGGTGCTGTGAGGTCTCTGCACAACCTTCTCCTTTCCAGGCTGAACAGCCCCAGCTCTCCCCTCCTGTCTCCATAGGGAAGTTGTCCCAGTCCCCTCAGAAACTTTGTGGGCTCCTCTGGACTTGCTCCTGCAGTTCCATGTCCTTCTGACACTAGGGACACCAGAACTGAGCAGAAAGCTCCAGGTGGGGTGTCAAGAGAGCAGAGTAGAAGGGAAGAATCCCCTCCCTCAACCTGCTGCCCACGCCAAGCCTTTCCTGATCAAATATTTGGGAGTCTGAGTCTTCCCTCACAGGGCTGAAGGTATTTCACAGTGGCCCTTGGTGTCAATGACTTAATTGCAGCTACACCATCAAACTATGTACAAGATGCTGTTCATGAACCAGATCTCCCCTTCTTATACACATTTGAGTTATCCTTGTTTACACTGAGAGGACTGGGGAGATTCTGATATATTTTCCAAAGGACATAGCATACAAAAGTGTAGCTTTAGACATGAAAAGATTGATGACAGAAGCTTCAAAGAAAAGGAATTTTTGCTACATGATCCTCTTTTTGTTGGCGTGTAGGTATAAAAAGAAATCATTCCCAGTTAAGATGATCTTCTCTATACTGCCAAAATGAAATTCAACATTATTTTGTTTTGGAAACAATGAAACAGAAAAGTATTTTTATTGAGAACATTCTTCTGGGATTATCTGGTGGCTGTTAGCTGAAATTAGGAGGATTCTGTCTAGTTTCATGACTTTTCACAAACCCAACAGCATTATTGAGCCAATCAAACAGCTGAGATCTCCCTGACAAGCACAGTTCTAGTACTTTGCTGTTCTGCTTGTCTGAAATCAAAGAATCAGTATTTTGAGATGACAAAACTATTCTCTTGGAAAACTTCCTACCACTACTACTTATGTATGTTTTAAGAGCAGAACACGATTTCCCTGTACAGCTGTCAGAAAAGCAGTTTTTACTGTAATGGCTCAACAGGCAATTGTCTTTTTCTGAGAGTCCAGCTGACAAAAAAGTGGATTTAAGTTCATGTTTTGTGTGAGAAGCCATGCTGCACACAGTTGTTAGAATTTTTTTAAATGCTGATCAGATGTTACCCCAACCAAGCACATTATTATTGGAATTTCAAATTCATAAAAATGAACTCATATTACTGAGATCCCCTCTGAAAATCCAAATTCGGCCTGAAGCTGAGCGTGTTTGAATTGGTTTGGTTATGTCAGCTGGGTACTCCAGATCATAGCCATAATAAGAATAAACTAAGATGCACAGTGTATTCAGATATTGCATTAAAAATAAAAAACCCTTTTCTTATCTTAGAATTTCACATGGATATACTAAATTTCAGAGGAACTTGGGAAAGCTCTGGAGAAAAAGAATCTCTGTGGACTCAATTGAACTGACAAGTACTGCTGCAGCTTTACTATGAATAAGTTCTCACAGTAAGAAGAATTTCTGTTTTGCAAGCATGAAGCAATTCTATGCAAACAACTCACACAATATAGCAAACTATAGCCAAGACACTACTAACATCAGATCAAGTAACTACTGGCATAGGAACTAACGTGAATTACAATTCAGAATTTATTTATGCCTTTTACTATCAAAGTCTGTAGTACTACTTTAAAATATTTAAAAGCCTTTTCTCTCCACCATTTCCGTGATACTTATTTAGTATACAGCAAGTTTTAACATAATTTCTCAGATGTTTAAAATGTGAAGATACAAACATAAATTCAGATCAAAATAATTTACATTTGGGAAATGAAGTATTACTGCAACACCATACAGCTTTATATTTTCTTATTTATTAAAACCGTTGCATAATATCCATCAGGGATTTTGGGTTGTTTTTTTTTCTTGAGAAATGGGATGACCATTGTTTTTAGCTGTTTAAGTGGCACTTAGAGACACTGAATCTGGAGGAAATGGAAAAACTTTATTATTATCATAGAATCACAGGATGGTTTGGGTGGGAAGGATCTTAAAGACCATCTCATTCCACCCCCTGACCTGGGCAGGGACACTTTCCACTAGACCACTTTGCTCCAAGTCTGCACTGTTAGGATGGATGTGGTTGGGCATTTTGGCTACAGTTCAGAAGCAGAATTTTAAACTGATCTGAAGAAGAAATAAGGTAAGCACTGTATGACAGAGCAGTACTGCAGTGTGAAGGGCAAATAAAGGAGGAGAGAGGATGAAGGGGAAAATAGAAATGAAATGGTTCCTGCTACTGGCCTGGAGACGATACGGAGCTGTTGAGAGATCACAGGGCTCCATCCTGTCAGTATGAATCATTTATTCAGATCTATATATTATGGCAAATAAAAATTGAGTTGAATTACACAATACTCATTCTATTTTTAGACTCTGAGTGGTGTTCAAGGCACTCAGACTTTCCTTACTGGTTTATGGAATCACCAAGTCCCTTTACTGGCATTATGGACTCATAGCTCACAGCTGCCTGCTATTTATTCTGAGAATAATAATATCCCTGTTTTCAGGAAGTTATAAAGTTTATATGAAAGGTTCCCTAAGGGACAAAACTCAGTATAGAAAAAAACTCAATGCTTGAGTGATTTATTTCACAAAATGATTCTATAAAATAAGGAAACCACTGCTGCTAGTCATGGCCTTGTTTAAACTGTAACAGAGCCAAAGCATGAATAGTTAATAGCAGTTCTCTAAACATTTGGGCTGATGGAAATCTAAAATACCCACACGTATATATGGTCATTCCAAAAGGATCCAAAAGTCTTTTAAGAAACTAATGATCTAAACTCCTCAGTGAAAAACACATTTCTAGTGGAAATACAGACTTACAACTCTTTAGAAATCATGACATAAATAGGATATTTATTGCTGATGGGAATCTGTTTAGTCTATATTAATAAATAAGTAACTAATTACTTTTCTTTTTAGGTTTTTTGATTTGGTTGGGGTTTTTTTTTAGTTGGTTTTGGGGTTTTGGGGGTTTTTGGTATTTTTTTTTATTTTTTTTTTTTACAGCTGATGAAATATAAAGCAGACCATAACCCATAACTCATTTGCTCTCTATATTTTCCTTGCTTTATAGCAATTTTTTACATGTATCTCCAGGAAGGGGTCAGAGGATAGACCAGGCTCTGCTTGGAGGGGCCCAGCTGGACAGCAGGAGGAACTTCTTTGCTCTGCAGTGACCCAGCCCTGACCAGGCTGCCCGGGGAGGGGCTGGAGTCTCCTCACTGGGGATATTCCAGAACCCTCTGGACACAATCCTGTGCCATGTGCTCTGGGATGGCCCTGCTGGAGCAGGAGGTGGGACCAGTGATCCACTGTGGGCCCTTCCAAGCTGAACTGTTCTGGGATTCTGAAAAACCTTTGTTGTTATAATCCTGCTGTGGTCTTAAACAGAGTACAGAGGACAGAGGCAGCCACAACCCCTGCAGCCCAGCAAAAACAAACTCATAAAAAAAACAACGAAGTTGTTGCACGTTTGGGGGGTTTTGTGTTGGTTTTGTTTTGGTTTTTTTTTGTGGCCTGTTGTTGGTGTGTGTTATTGTTATTATTATTTTGCTAATGTAGCCTTTAAAGCTAGATAAATTATATTTTTAGGAAGAGGAAACTTGAGACAGAAAAGCTAATGGACAGTCCTGGTCTTTTCTCATGTGCTGAGTGACTGGATAGTAAGAAAGGCTGCTGCTCAATCTTGTGTTCTGCAAGCCTTTGTAAAGTGGTAAGGAAAGATTTAGAAAAAAAAAATCACTGTGCTTTTGATAGTTTTTAATTCAGTTTTGCACTTCCCAGAAGTGAGTCTGGAGTGGGGACAAATTAAATCACTTCTGCTGGAAACAGTTTGTTATAACCTGGTGACAAAATTGGAATTGAGCTGAATTGCAGGGTTCTGTTCTAATAAAGAATAGATGTAGGACATTCATTTGAGAGAAGGAGCTACAGACAAGCTGACTACTCAGTTACTTGTGGACTGTGACTTTAAGCCAGCTTAATAAAAAAAAAATCAAACTGACTGGAGAGTATTTGGAATTATCCGTCTCTTAAAATAAAATAATTCAAAATAATGGAGCAGTTGTTTGCTGAAAATACTAATATCAGTGTTGAGTACATTAGGTCTGATCACTTTCAAATGGAGAAAAAATGTCTAAGAAATCTGAAAATTATATTTGATGGATTAATGAAAGGTTCTATAAGCTGTGGGTTTTTTGATTTCTTGCAAAAGCATATATTATTGTTTGGATTGATGCTTGGGTTTTTTTTAAATAGAATCAAAAAACACCGAGTCTGTTGTTTTTACAAATAATTACTTTGATTTTCATTTCTGTCTGATAGAAATTGCTCTATATAATTTTTGTAGGATATTCATCAGTATGTAAAACATCTTTATACCTGTCCATTTTTCAAAAACTCCTGAAAGCTTGTAAATGTGAAAGATATTAAGGAAGTCCTATATTACATATTAATCAAACCCTTTTCTAGTGAAGTTTCAGGTGTTTTATAAGGGAACGATTAAAACAGACACAATTGCTTCTTTTTACTGATTAGTCAGACGTTTGGGTGCTTTGTTTTTTATCAATTTTATCACCGTTACCTTGCTTAATTACAAACCCTTGTTTTAATCAGTGTAGAAAAACTATTTTCCCCAAACTTGGTGCATCTAAAGGTTGTCCAGAGAACAAAATTTGGATATGAAAAACAAATGGCACTATTCCATTTATAACCTTGCCAACAGTACTTTTGTAGAGATTTAGGTTGAATAAAAATAGTCTGTGACACCTTCAAAATTCGAACCTAATCTCTTTAAAGCTTTGAATTATATTCCTTGTACATGGCAGGGGATAATTCCAAAAGCTCCCCTCTAACCAAGCTACATGCCATCAATTTAAATCAAATCTCATAATTAAATTACAGTTCAAATATTATTACAGTGGTTTCCCAGGCTTTATTGAAAACACTTTAAGGCAATATGAAATATTAAAGGCCAAAGAAATCTCTGCATGGAGGATACAGAACTTCTGAAAATATGATGGCATAAACACTGGGTGTGGTAGGAACGTTTTGGACTGGTTTATGGCCTTCTATAACATAACTTCAGTCAACAGTAAAACACCTATTTGTGGATCTCCTATGGAAGCATCTATGTCTATTATGATGTAAATATTGCATATTCCTTGGTAAGTGTCCAGTATATGGGATAAAGGGCTGGGAAAATAAAATTGGAATGAACTGCCATTGAGAGCTTTGTGTGGGCACTTGAACTGCGCATTTGTGTAAAGACAGGGAAGCAGAAAATGCTTTAATTTCATTTATCTCCCACATCCTTCATAATAGGGGTGACTCCTATATCCTGGCGTATGATTAGGGATGGATTTCTGACCTAAGCTTGCTTTCATTTTATCCATGTGAGTTCTTTGATATCCTGGCAATTTGTAACTGAAATAAATTATAAGACAAGTTCTACAGACTTATCCATGCTTTAGTCCATACTTAGGAGGGAGATAGACTTTCCTATTTGCTGGGTGCTATTCAGCTTTCCTGAGCATAAGAATAGAATCATGGAGTGGCCTGGCTTGGAAGGCACCTTAAATACAATTTTTTCCAGTCCTCCTCCTTGTATTTATACTTGTATTAAGACTTTTATTAACTGATCAATATATAATTCATACTTGTATTAATTTTGGTCATCATGTAGTCCTGTCTGATTACTCGCTCAAATGTCAAGCCACTTGTCTCAGATCACTTACACAGAGTTTGAAAAAGAGCAAAACTAGCAGCATTTCTAGCACTTTAGCTGTTTTGCAATCAGTTTAAGTAGAAGGTAACAAAACGTGTGTAGAAACATTTGAAAGATTCAATGTGGTGTCATGAGGGTGAATAAATTTAACAAATTCAGCTCAACTTATTCTACAAAAGTAATCTTCAGATTTCTGTATCCCTCAGTAATACAAATTTCTTCATATCTGAGCCAGCTGACTCTTTCTGTGATAAGCTAAATAAAATTAGACTTTTGCTATGGAGAATCTGATTCCCTAATTGCAAATGTAAATGTTGCCAGATGTACTGTTCCCCTGTCTAATTAATAAATCATTAGAAAACAAAATTAATAAGGACCTGGATATCTAATGGTTCAGACTGCTTCTAGAAGGGAGGAGAGAGATCAAGAGCAGGTAGCTACAAAATCAACACCAATATGAATTTGGGGATATTTTTGTAGGGAACTGGAAAAGGATCAACTCTTTTGTGTTATCACATGCTGAAGTGGAAAAGTGACATAAAGATTAAAGGCAGTGAAGGACAACAGGGCAAGTGATTTCTATTTCTATGAGGGAAGTGACGTGTCATATCTAAAGTGGGCCAAAAACTTCTTTTGATCACTGTTCTCTGCTCACAATCCATAGGTCAGTCTTAAAGTCTATTTGGAATTGTCTACTGGTTATACTGACTGTTTGGAAATGTCCCTCTTGTAACACCATGAAGACCTGATGGCCATGTAGCCTTAATGAAACTCTGGAATTCTGTAACATAATCTGTCAACATTATATGCAGGATTAATAGACAAATAACAACTACTTTCTAACTACTTTCATAACTCTTACATTATTTTGATTTTTCCCCTCTGGTAGTGTTAATGTTTTCTCCTCAAAATTTTTAGGATGAGTGAGTTTAAATTTCAAATTATTAAGAAACTGTGTGAAGGAAAACACTGATCAAAATATGTAATACATTAAAATGCAGAATATTTTAAATCATGCAGAAGTAGTTGGAATTGCACAGGCATGGTGAGTGACCTCTATTCTACCTAATGCCCCTTCCTTCAAGCCAAAGAACTGGAAAGATTTTCTCCTGCTATCTTCTTTTGGCACAATGTGAGCTGCAATTTTAATAGATTTTGGGACAGCCAAGCTCTGTTGCTTCTGAAGCAAGACAAAAGATTTGTAACTTCCCTGTAGGAATGGTACAGGTACCAGTTCTGAGAGGGAAAGAACTGGTTTTATGTGTATGACCTGTTAGCTGCGTAAATGACCAGCAGCTGTATTGCTGCCTAGTGGGCATTGGAAGGGAGAGGAAAATATTTGTAGAAACTGAAGAAAGGAGATGAGAGGTGACGAAGGGCTGGAAAAAGGGTATAGATACAGGTCTTTGTCAGAAACCCAGCAAGAGCCTAAGACATGGACAGAAATAATTTCAACCTCTCCCTTGTTGAAACATCATCAGCAAATGGGCAGACAGATGTTTATTCTGTTTATTTCAAGGAGGAAGGGGATGGATGTTATAGTTGGATAGATGACCAACACCAGTTTTTAAGTCAGTTTGATGGACCTGAGGATACTCTCAGAAGAGCTGTTGGGGAACTGAAACCAATTCATGGCAACCATCCAGGAGTGGGGTTAGATTAACCCCTCCTCTTGCAGAAGCCAGTATCACTATATTTGACTAAGAAGTTATTATAATTCTGTATTTTTTTAAGTGTTATGAAAATAATACAATGCATGGAATAATACATGCAATGGGAGAGGGACAAGATAATCATTGGCCTTAGTCCAATATATTATGACTCACTGTGGTTTGTGATTAAATGTGCACATTATCTAAGAGAAAGGTGAACAAACTAGTGGATTCTGTATCTGACCCAATATTAGTTCTTATTTAAAAAAAGGGACAGTGTCTGGTAAATGTAACTGTAGTTGCTAAAGCATCCTGGGTCTTTCATGGATATTAGATTCCTCCTGACCTGTGGCCTTGCCAAAAAAAAAAAGAAAAAAGAGGAAAGAAGTTGAAAAGAACACAGGGCAGACCCTTAGAGTCAGTAAGCATGGAATGCCAGTATATCCTTCAAAAGCTTTAGCTCTTAAGGGGAGAGAAGTGATGTGATGCATCCTGTAGGAGCCAACACGAGCTTCCCATGGTGTTCTCCCAGCCTTGGGTGCTTTGAGGGTGCTAATCCATGCATTTCCTTCTATCTTTTTCTCCCTGGAGCTACTCTTAACTCTATTACATCAGGTGGTATTATCTGGCAAAGTTGGGACAATGGGTTATTTGAGGCAAGCAGCAGACAGCCTGCTGCTCAGGGTGAAAATGAGCAAATAGTGTTTAATAGTTTTATCCACAAGTGAAAGAAAACAAAATCTGAAGAGAATTTGGCTTGTCACAATGTGGTAGTTAATGGTAAGTGAAAGATTCTTCTCCTAGCATGAATCAGAAAATATTTCTGGATGTCTTTCTAACTGTGCAGGCTGATGACCTCTATCAATTCTGTGACTGGAAGATTTCTACTTTCTTAAATCATTAATATATGATAGGAGCAAGCCATCATAACTAACCATCCTATTGCAAAAGCCAAGTCACTAAAAATCTCTGAAGTCACTGGTGCTAAACTGGTAGCATTGTTTTAATAACTTGTTGAGCTAACACCAAAAAAAAAAGTATAAGGAGTTGAAATAGCTGATACTTTTCCAATGCGACTGCATATCACAGAATGGGGAAGGAAGGGAAGAAAGATATAAACCTGCAACATTTCAAAGCTGGGGCAGCCTTCAGTTTGACATTCCCATTTGCCAGGGATATGGTCATTTAAGGTCATTTCAGCCAACAAACTCTCTTAAGGGTGAGTGTGAGTGAGGCTCATTCTCAGTGTAAGGAGGGATATTTGAATTTCTACATGAACTCAGACTGGAGAAAGTTCTTAAAATCTTGCAATGGGAAGTGGCTACATCTAAGTATGGAAGAATTGAGCCCAGAAGTACCTTAAGTACAATTTAAGAATAATTTGAGCACTGTAATAAAATGCTCTGTTTTATAGACTGTGAGGTGCCAAAAATTGTTAGTATTAAAAGAAAAAAAGAATTATCCAGTGTCACCCTAGGGCCCAGACCTTTTGACTTTAAAATGTAGCAAAAAATGATCAAGGAAACAAGTCAAAATGACTTAAAAATAATTGTAACTTCATCTTCCCATCAATGCTGCATCCAGTGCTGACCCTGCTGCTGCCTGGGCTAGCTGGATGGGCTGACGGTTATTCCAGCAATGTCTCAACTCTCAACAAGTCATAACAAACCTAAGTGGTGGGTAAGGCAAAGTTCTTTAAGACTTCAGAGTTGCTGGAGATGAAAATAAGGAAATATTCTATAATTTTCCATAGTGAACCATTTTACAGTTGTTGTAGTATTAAAGCTGATGCACCACCTGCATCTCATGGCCCGTTCCAAGGTGAATGATATCACACTCTGTTCTTTCTCTCTCTGTAACAGAGGACATTTTATGGCCCTGTCACGAGGATCCTCTGTGTCAGAGCAGAAAGTCTCCCTTTTAACCCAAATGCCTACAAAATCCATACTAGGCTTGACTTGTAGAGACATACACTACTGCAGTGTGTAGCGTAGAACTCAGAAAAAAAATACAGCTTTATAGAAAGTCTGACCCATTTTTAAAGTCTGAGACCAACTTTCCCATTGTTTAAATAACCACTGTATGAAATTTGACATCAGCAGAAATTGTTCAGATAGACTATTTTCATATTTCCCAAGCAATGTTACATTTGTCCAAATGTTAAAAGCTACCAGTGACTACAGATTCCCACAAAACTTCTTAAACACCTCCCAGTGCCAAGCTTTGATGCTGGCAGTCAGAATATTAACAATGAAGAAAATTACTACATAAATGCGGAGGAGTAAAATAATTTGTTTTTGATAATCTTTTAGAATCCACTTGACTGGTTTCCTCCAGCACCAGCCATCTTAAGCACCAATTAACTGGAGTCAACAGAGAGGCCAGTAGTGCTCTGCTTAACTGAGCCACTGTGAAAGCAATCAATAAACTTTCATCTCCTCCAGGAGCCCCACACATTTACATAATTGGCCCTACCTCCCTGTCTGTATGTGATCCTCTCTCTTTTCCTAAAGGTTAAGATACAGGGCAGATGTCTATATGCTGTTGTTGTTATTAGCGTGCTTTGGCCATCTCATTTCTCAGTGGCTTTTATTGTGCTCATCTGTTCAGCAAGACTAAGCTTTCCAAGGCTCATTTGCTGGTTAATTGCATTCTCAGATCCTCTAAGATGTCTGTAGCACCTGCTCTCCACTTCACAGACTCTTTTGATCTCTCTAGAAATATCCAACTTTGATTATGTGAAAATCTTTTCCAACTATACAACGTGCCTAGAAAGCAAGAAAAAACTGCTGTTGTGACTACTGTGACCTATGTTAGGATTGAAAATATAATTCTATGATATAAAAGCCTGAAATGAAAAGTGATCCTGTTTGCTATTCTGTTTGTGTGTCTCAGTGCTGGCTCCGGTTTTACTTGCCCTACCAAACACTTAGACAAAACAGAGAATACAGTGAAATATAGATTGCAGTGCTGCAACATGCAATTCAATAGCCCAGAAGGTGTACAGGGCATTTCAAACAATCACCTGCTGGCAGGAATTTTTCACTTGCAAATATGCTGAAAACTTGTTTACCTGAAATCTCTCCATTTGTTTCCCTCAGGATGCATTTGCAAATGTTAAATGGGTGGTTTCTGACTTAATTGTCTATCCTGTTTGTACAGATACCCTTCAATAGGGACAAAGGTTTGATTTGTGCACCTTAAGGACACTGTAACCATTTTTGGGGTTTGGTTTGACTTTGGTTTTATAGGAGGAGGAGTGTGGAATACAACTCTCCTTTGTTATGACTGATTGCACGATGCTTTATTTTTTTTTTGTCAGTGCACTGTGAATGGATTAACCCACACCTCTTCCTATTCATGTGCAGCACTGCACATTTTTAGTTGGAATTTTTCACGAGTTTCTCTCTATGGGCATTTGGAAAGTTTAGCCAAAACAGCACAATTGTTTCTGATTCTTAGAAAAACTGTTGTACATTTTCAAATATTCTGATAATCTAGGTGGTTAATATAGAATTATTTAAGTTCCTCCAACAGTCTAGTTCCTTCAGTAATTCAACCTTTGGGAGGAGCTGGTCTTATGGCAAAAATAGACATAAGGGCATTAAATTCTAATATCATCATAGAAATTATCATAAATTATAATAAATGTACAGGAAATGGGATCTATATTCTCAAATAGAAAAAATTAAGGCTAACGTGAATTCTAGCACTTCATGACTTCTAGTTCTTCATTTTATAAGCTTAATATTTGCATGCCAGCATGTCAGTCTTGGGCCTCTCTGTGTTTTCCACTGATGCTCTTGTAGTGGATATTCATGAATGCTTGGATGTCTCATACTGAATATAAAACTGGTACATAATTAGAAATAGTGATGATATGTTGGAGAAAATAGTAAGAAGTAACAGTGAATTCAGCAAAAATGGCTCCTGCAAGAGATTTAAAAGGCTAAAGGTGATCATTTTCCTCTGATAAATGAAGGTCAAACTGCCTGTGCCACTACCAATGTAGTGGCTGTTCTGTGGGATGACAGGTCTCTGCTTTTGCTGAGGTACCCACTGCTGAAGAAAAAGTTTAGACATAGCACTGCTCCCCAAGAATTCAGATGGAAACACTAAAATACTGTCCACAAGGCTTGCAAAGCACTGAGCATGACAGATTGAATACTATTGGAATACTATTGAATTTGGAATACTATTGGATTTTCTACCCCTTGCAAAGCTGACAACTAATTTTGAGCACTTACTGATAATTCAAGGTCTGGTGAACAAGCCCTTCAAGCTTACTTGCAAAAACCTTGCAAATTTAGTGAGGCTCATGATGCAGAGCACATTTTAAAAAAGTACCGCACTGGATGCCACTGAGGCACCAAGTGCCAGGAAATGTAAACTGGTCTGAGCCTGAAATTCATTAAGACTGCAGTGCCTCTGAGCCAGTGTGCAGAGGATGATTACTTTCCGTGGCCCTTACGCTGCAAACAGTTTTGGACAAGCCTCATTTTATGCCCATGAAGGTAGTCTCCTATTTTGATGCTGGTATCTATGTGATTGAAACTGGGCACATTCCTAATGCATACTGATTCAGCCTGAGAAGCCAGTGACTGCAGGGATGAGGCTGAGATAAAATTATTTAGAACCTACTGGTTTTTTTCTTTTCCCCCTGTCTTTTAAAAATAACTATATAGGCAGAATGATGATATTATATATATATATATATAAAGGATTCTGTTCTGACTAGGTCACTTCAACAACATTTCACAATTTTATCTTCCAGGTCAAGATTCAACCAACTCTATTTCATAGGCAATTGATAAACTAAGTCCATTTGTCTCTAGCAGTTGTGAATCTCTGAAATTTAATACTTTCTATGAAAGAATTTTGTTGTAGGTTTTATTCTCTGAGGAGATGAAGAAATAATTCATTGCAAGTAATCTGTCAGATTTAATGTTTCTTAATCATGAGAAAACCCTGACTCAGTCACATGTTACAATACAAGAAATTATTTCACTATTAAAGTATAAACTTTCATTGGAGACTGTGATGTTTTGTATTAGACAGATACTTGAGAAAAAGGTATGAGCAGTGGTTTAATCATAAAATCTTTAAGGTTGGAAAAGACCCTGCAGATCATCATCAAACTGAAAGAAGGGATTTAGATTAGATATTAGGAATTACTTTTTCCCTGTGAGGTGGGGAGGCCCTGGCACAGGTTGCCCAGAGAAGCTGTGGCTGCCCCATCCCTGGGAGTGTCCAAAGCCAGGTTGGACGGGGC
>JAWMRA010000020.1:29810-45753 GCA_035584735.1 Pseudotriccus pelzelni
TCAATTTTCACCCTTTGGGGCAATTATAGCCACAGTCAGCAGGAGGCGCTGTTGAACCGCTGGAGATGTGGAGCCTGAAGTTGTTTGAGTCAGTCGGCAGGGGGCGCTGTTGGATCACTGGTAGTTGCCACATGAAGTCTCCAGAGCGCTGGGCACAAGTCGAACAATGGACGTCCTCCCCCCTCACCGAAAGGGGGAAAGGGGAGGGGAAGGGAAAACACGGCTCCCAAACACTGGAGAACTCACTCTTTCCTGTTTGCTAAGATGCAAGGTAGTGTGTTTTTTCACCCCTCTCTGATGGAAATCCAAGCAAAAAGCTCCAAACTGCAGCACAGCTACAAAGAGCGGCAGTCCTAGCAGCTCCTGCTGCTCTGCCAGCTCTGGTTACCTCCAACCCCACTCCTGGCTTCCAACTCCTCCCCCGTTTCCCTGGAGACAAGGTGAGGCAATTAACATGGGAATGCAGCCTTAGTAGTTCTTTTCTTCTGTGGCACTTAGTTGTCTGGATACAGTCACCTTGGCCAATTCCACCTTCCCCCAACACAGTGGGCAGGGGAAAAGGGAAATTCCAGCATAGCTCCAAGAACAAACAAAACCATGACACAGGTACTATGGGAACAAGAAACCCAAATAACTAAAACCTGACCTAAGGGTGGAAGGGCATAACACTTCTGAGCTGAGGCCTTAAGCAAACCCTTTTTCTGCCCTGTTTTTCAGCCATTACTCTGCCCAGTGCTTGTCTAACTTCACAGAGAGGTGATTCAAATCACTAGTCCGATGCATGAGTTTTCTCACCTTTCTTCTTACTGTTCTTCCCCACCCTGCTGAGGAGGGGGAGGGACTAACTGGGTCTGTGGTTCCATCATTCCAACTGTACTATCTGACCTCATGGAAAGAACACAGTCGAAGTCCAGCAAACAGCTGTAAAACAAAGAAAATATTCTCACAACTCTGGCTACTAAGGACAAAGGGAAGCTCTTAATACCTAAGTATAGTCCTTAACTTTCAATACCAAAAAGTTTAGGTTGAAGATTAGAAATACTCAGTGCATACTGCTTCCTGCACCAGGATAAGCACCACCCCTGCATACAGCTATGTGAGTGGATTAAGTCTCAGGTAATCCTGAAGAACTAAGTAATTCTTTGATGATTATATCTAAAAATGCTTCCCAGGCATGGTGTTTCAAACAATTTCAATGAATAAAAAACAGGAATGAAGTTTTTTTTCCTCCAGCCTTTAAATGAGACCAGGTTATTTCCCTGGTCAAGCTGTATCTGTAACTGACACTTCCCTGCAATTTTAGCAGAATAATGACGCATGGTTAAACCAGCAGTTATCCATTCAGTGTAACTTTCTGATAATTGTTCCTTGGGCAGCTTGGAATTAGAATTAGGCAGAGTAATAAAAAAAAAAATAAAAACTTCATTCGGAGTCCAGTTAGAGCTAAGGTCAATCTTCTTTAGCCTATCTTATTAGTGCACTCTGGCAGTGGCACTTACTTCAAGCCTCCAAATATTTGATTCCTGGATATTTGTTTTGAAAGGGCAAGCCAAATAATAGGGGAGGAGTCATCATAATGTAAAAAGTTAAAACAAATTATTGTCCAAATAAAATGTGCATTTGTGCATAATTTCCTCCCTTCTCTTTCCCCCCACCCCCCATGGATCTAATCACTCCTTATATCCATGTAATGGATATCCATATAATGGATCTAATCCTCCATAAAGTCAATCACTTTTTTGGGGTAGCCTTCATTCCTTTTACTCTAATGGGAGATGTTGCATTAAATTTAGGCTTCAATAATATCCTGTTTCCAAATGAGGAATACCTAAAATTAATTAGGAAAAATAAATAGGAAAAACATCAGGTAAACACCCACAGTTTGATAAATGGCAGTACATTTACATTCAGGATCACTACACGTATACAGCTACAAGTTTGATTGAAACTGTAAAATCTAACTCTACGTGCAGGTGTATTACTGTAAGTTAATGCAGGAGCAGTTCATATTCCATCGGAATACAAGGAGATAAAAGGTATTTCCCTTTCTAGGTGTATCTAGAATGTATCATAGGATACAGATGTATTTATTAATTTCCTTTATTTATTTTTTTATGTGTTTGCAGATGTTAAATTATTTAAACACCTTGAATTACAGACAAGAATCTCTACACCAGACTGAGGAACCAGGAACTATTGCCTGCCTTGGAGTTGGTTTCCAATCTCCCAACTGCATTCTCAGGCTTCAGCCTGGAACTGGGAGTATACCCAGGTTACTTTAAAAGCAAGTCCCATTCAAATCCTTGGTTCCCTCCCATCGTCTGTCAAAACTGCATTTTCTTCTACATTTTTCTAACCCTTGGACCCTTCCTGCATTAGATGTCAAGGTTCTTCCTTTAAAAGTTATAACAAAAATCAGGTAGTTGGAATAACCCTCACTCCTAAATTCACTTCTGGGTTTCCAGTTATCATAAGACATTTTTCATAATGTTTATTAAAGAAGTTTCAAGTCTAGAGATGGGGTTTTGCCTGCTTTTTTTGAAAATGCAGTATTTTCAGTAATTTGATAAAAACACTTTGAAAGTGGCTTGTAATGAAAACATTAAAGCTTATGAATCTTTTTAACTGGTAGTTTAATAAGCATTAGGGTAAAAGGCTTCTGAGGAAGTGAGAAGTTGGTCCCATCTGGCTGCTAATACAATGTTAGAACAGTCAGCCAGACTGTTCTAGGTGCTTTGTGCCCCTTTAAACCAAGTTGTCCTTACAAACAGGATGGGATTGGAGGAGATGCTGGTAGAAGAGATTTATCTGAGGATTAGGTAGAGCAGATGTAACAGAACAGAATTCAGCACTTCTACCAAAACAAAACAAATAAAGTTATAAGCTTTCAAAATGTCATCTTTACATCTCATTTCATTATTATGGCTGCACTTCCTGTCCGTAGATATGCCAAATTACTGGTTTTTCATGTTGCCAGATATGCCAAATTACTGTTTCTATGATGCAGATGATACAATTATCTTGAAGTGAAATTAAGTTTCTCAAGCAGTCCTTTATTTGACTTTCTTACCTTTACCTTATTTCCTTTCTCAGTCATTTCATGTATAAAAATGACGTTACAAATTTTGATGGAGAAAGCCACCCAAAACCATTTCTAGCTAAGAGTCAGAATTGAGGATATTTTTATATGTCTTTAGAGTTTTATTAGTAATTTTAATTCATTTCCTTTGTTTCTGTGGAAGGAAAACTGAAGAGAATATGTTAGTGGATATTAAAAAACTAAAATACAATGAACCCCACGTAATCCAACTTAAGTGCTCCAGATATGCAAACTAGATATATGTGAAAAGCAGGAAGTGCCTTTCATGAACGTTTCATGGTTCACATATTTTATATCTGTGATTCAGGAAGCAGAAAAGCTGAGATATGGCTTCCAGAAAGGATTACCATATTGGTAAACCAGAGCGTTTTCCATGGATCCTACTATGAATTGCACTACACTAGTATCACAGACTCATAGAATGGTTTGGGTTGGAAGACAGCTTAAAGACCACCTCATTCCACCCCTCTAACATGGGCAGGGACACCTTTCACTAGACCAGGTTGTTCTAAGCCCCATACGACAAGCAAGATTTACAGTGCTTTTGCTCTTCTTTTTCCAATTCTAAAAGCTAAGGGGAAAAATCATATGCTCGTTCTTGGATTTTCCACTAAACCCTCACATGGTTTCATATGGTCAGTTTTCATTCAGATCTCTCTTAGAAAATTGTTGAGTACATTTTGAAGGAAACCTGTTTTCCTTGAGTTAATTAATAGACAGACAGCTGAAGGACAGACTCTAAGCAAGATGAGACGCACTCTAAGACACACCATATATGTTGTACAAATGAGTGCAGAGAGTATTTCAATGGCCAAAATAGCTCTCTTTTTTATATCTGGTCTATATCCCAAATATACCTCATCCTCAAGAGTATTTTGAACATATACAATTAAGAAATTTATAATTCCACCACGTTGTACATTTATCTTTTTAACAAAAGATAGCCTTTCAATACTGAACTGCATGAATGCATGATAAAAATAAATAAGGATAATTTGTAGTATTTTTATTTGTAGTGAGATCTTTGTGAATGAAAACAAAAATAATTGACTAGTGGATGCATGAAATAAAGCTTTTTAATTGCCTTCTAAATTTGTCTTCTATTTTTTAAACCTATATATTCTGTTGTTCCATATTCTGTATAATTTATATGTTCTACTTTTCTATACTTACATATTTTGATAGCAAAGCAAAACACTGTCCATAGCTATACGTGGAAAATAGTATTCAGAGTTTTTAAAGTGCTTTTTAAATCATTAGCTAAAACATGCTAAGAAAACTATTCAACCAGTACAAACTGTTAAAGTGAGAATTATATGATAAAAAAGCCGTTTGTGTCAATGATTTTAAGTCTGAATGTAGGATTTGAAAGTAAAAAAAGTTGACCTCTTATTAAGTAAACATGTGTAAAAAAAGAGAAAACATTTTAGCACAACTACCTTCTGACTCCAGTGTTCAAGGACATAAGAAATGCCTCACAGAAAAAGTTCTTTCAAGGGACTCTTGCTCTGTCCCTCACAATGTCAAGATTAATTAAGTTGACTGTACATGCAAAACGCAACCTCCTCTATTCTCTGAGTAACCTCTCCCAGCATGGTCCAGTCATCGCTATGACAACTAATAATTCCCAAATCCATCAGCACTGCAGTGACATGCATGATCCATCTTCTCTTATTATTTATAATTGTTCCTCATGGAAACATGAGTTATTTGTGGGTTGAACAAGAGTCTGAGAATACAGGTGTATTTAAGCTGTGTATAAGGGTGTACTATGAGACTCAGATGCCCATGATATTTACATAGCAGAGCATTATTTGTTGTTTCAACAGCTCATCTACCTGTATGAGGCAATAGCAAACATTGGAAGGTTAATATTGGCACACTGAATAAAATGGGTAAACTAAGACACAGCATGAAGTAGGGGAAAGCAGATGTAACATGGTTGTTACTATCACATCCCTGGCAGGTACACTGCCTCTCTCTAGGCTGAAAATTGCTAACCAGCCTTTACCTGATCCTTATCACGTGGGAATTACAATGTACAGTCATTTATCAGTGCATATAAACCCTATTAAATTGCCTTTAGTTATAGAATTTGAAAGCAGCAAAATCAGAAATGGCTGAAATGAGTTTCGTGTCACTTTCTGCCTTAACCCATGTAGAAAAAAAGTGATTTTGATTACTCAGAATACCTGAGAATCTTTCACTTATGCCCTTTATTACTAAAAATCTAATGAATTGCTTCTATTGAGGGGATTAGTAATACCTGTGGTATCTTTCAATATTTTCCCTAATCAGCCAGTAACAATCTTTGTATTCTGTCTTGTGGAGCCAATATTGATTTAGTTCATCTTCCTTCTGGATTGCTATAGTGTTTTCCCAAGAGTCCTTATAAAGCTCCATGTAGTTTCATCTATTCCAGAAGGAGATAGTCTGTCTGCTTAGAGGTCAGTGAATGTGATTCTGTACATTAGGTATCTCCTGGACTGAGAGATAAATTAAAAATTGCAATGGTTTTGCTGTGGGTTACTTCTAAGTGTGCAAATATTCTGGAAAAGGGGGTGAGGGGTGGGATTTAATATAGCTCTATACAACTATCTGCTTATAAAATCATTTTGACATCTTTTCTTGGGAATTTTCCACAGACTTGCTTTTTCAGGTTTGGTTGGGTTTGTCTTTTTTTGCTTTGCTTACTTTTATCTTCATGGCATTTGCATGAGTGTGACTATTTCTGGGAAGCAGCAGTGGCTGGTCAGTGTGTCGAAGGAGCAGGAGAACATAACTGGTGCTCACCCCTTCTTATTTTAACCATCTCACACTAATAGATGATTATATCCAGCTTATGCAGTGATCCCAGTGCCATAGAAGCAATGGTAGAAAAATAGCAAAAAAAAGACAAAAATCAGCATTGCTTTCACACCAGTTGAGCCATAGTTTGAGGTAAAATATATGCTGGATACTCAGTAACACAATTTAGAGAAATATCTAAGTTAAGTGTACTTTCTTCAACAAAGACCAGAGCACCATTTTTAAAACTGAGATGAAAGCCTTTAAGAAAAGCAAAGGAGAAAAATGCAGAGTTTGATTTTTAGACTAAAGAGAGAGATAATCAAATCTTCTGGATTAAGAGTATTGCAACACTTGGAAGCTTTTGTTTGATTCCTGTGACCATCACCAAGACTGTAGATTAAGTAATGGTTTGTAAATGTGAATCCTGCACTTAACGAACTCTTGCAACCCAGACAAAAAGGGCTGTGTGCTTTTCTCCCACTCTTCTGTAAGAAAGAAGGAGTTGGATCTGCTCCTTTGAGTAAGAGAATGGTTTTTATTAATACAAAGATTAGGCATTGCAGAGGACACAATAAGATGCTTCACTTTCAAAGTGTTCAGGGCTGTGTAAGGGCACAGCAGCTTTGTGATGCATTTTAAGCCTTCAGCCATCTCCACACTGGACCCAACCAGAGAACCCTGAATTGTCTGTACTACCTTATGGTTTATCATGTGTACATGGCAAGCTCTTCTATACTGTACATCAGAGAAGGTGTACTGTACCTGTACACCTTGGAGAACTGATTTTGCCCCTGTCACCTCACTTTATAAGAGATTACATAAACCTCTTTCTAGGTTATAATCTCAAATTGTGCAAACTGTGTTAATCTGACAGGCCTCAATGAGTTTGGCCAATGACTTGCTCTGAGACAATATGCTCGTTGCTCAGACTTACTGAGTTCTTCAGGAGTAATAAAAACGACTGTTTACCTGTACACCCAGAAATACATAGTGCAAGATAAAGAGGTGTAATGAAAATGTTAATGTATCTATTTCCTAGTATGCTTAATATATGCAAAAACCTTTTATCAAAAGGGGGAAAACAACCTGTTCACTGAAGTGTCCGTGTAGTTTTATTAATTTGTTTCTATTGGTATCCTTGCTCTGAGATGCTTCTGAGAATCCATTCGGCTTGTCTTCTTCCCTAGGCTACTCCCTTTGAAATTTCATGTTCCCTTTTACCCTGGACTCATAGAGGGGAGAATAAATCCATGAGTCTTTTGTGTGTATGACAGCAAGTAAGCTTTCAGAGCTCTTTGGCTTTTTCAGGTGGCTTTATGACTCCTGATCTCTTCTAATTTAGCTGCTTACTGTAAAGCAAACCTGTATAAATCAGCTGACTTGCTGTGCATATGAAATTCATAAACAAAATTATATAGAGTTCCCTTTTTCCCTTACAGGATAAACCGGAGAGTAAAACCTAATAATTTCCTGGAATGTAATTAAGTTGCAAGGTGTTTGCTCCCATAAAAGCTTCCCATAAGGAGCTGAGATTATATGCTTGGTAGAATTGCTTGAAAGCTGATGAATTTGAATGAACAAGACAAAGCTGGAATAGATTACATTAATAGTGCCTACAGAGTGCTTCAAAGGGTCAAATGCGTTGAATTCAGTTGCAATAGGAGCAAATTCTGTGTATCTAACAGATGATATAGACATTATTTCATCAATAAATTAAGCACTTACAAATGTTTAATCACTGCACAGAAAGAAAAGAATATCATATTTTATACAGATGAGGAACTTATCAAAATAAATAAAGAAGAAATAGTAGGAAACTATAAGTTAAAGGCAAAGTTTAATTTTTTTTTTATAAGAATCAGTAGCCATCTGGATGTATGATGAGGAAACAATATAAATCCAATGCATAAATCACTGATGAAAAATGCGGTTAGTATTAGCACACCTGAAAATGGCTGGATTCTGGGCAGGATACAGGAAGAGAATTGCATTATAGTCCATTACAGCTGATAAAAGTATTTAGTAAATTAGCAAAATATATTTAAAAATTTTTTTTCCACTTCCACGCATTCTTCTGTTAAGTCCTTCTGTCTGCACAGAGCTTTACTCACAAAATCGTCATGTCACCATTTCTAGCCTACACATCAAAGATTGCTTTTAGACCAGAAACTTCCACAATTACTTAAATATTTTCCCTCAGGCTTCCTATTTTTCTTTTGCTTTCCTAGTCAGCATTTATTTTGTTTAGATGCTTCTCTTTTCCTTCGTTCTTCAGTTTCTATTTCACCTGTGGCTGACGTCTCTCTGTGGGCTCATGAAGTCCCATCACAACTGTTAT
Source organism: Pseudotriccus pelzelni (assembly GCA_035584735.1). Lineage (NCBI taxonomy): Eukaryota > Metazoa > Chordata > Aves > Passeriformes > Tyrannidae > Pseudotriccus > Pseudotriccus pelzelni. The sequence goes on from JAWMRA010000020.1 coordinate 38,039, forward strand.
GCTGAGGGCTCACTGTGAGGGGTTTTTTTACTTAAAACCATGTGTCTACAACAGCATTTCCAATCTAGCACATTTTAGGGTTCATCAAGAATCTTATCTGGGATAGAACTCAGATAAATTTCACGAAGGTGCAGTCTGAGCACTTTCCATAAACGTGTAGTCTGGTCCTGCCAGAGCTCATTGGTATGTTCAGGTGCTGGGGATGTTATTTAATTGCTTCCTTGAAGTTTCCCAAGTTCCTTCCATCTCATTCTGCTGTCATTTCTAATAATTGAAGCCCTTCCTGGAAAGTTAACTGATTGGATTAACGGTGACAGAGGGTGTTTTTTAAACACTTGGTATAAAATCAGATACTTTACTTATGGATTCTGAAGTGGAGTATGTTACAAGTTTAAATGGTTTTTAAAAGTGTGTTATAGGTTTGAGAAGAGATGTTGGAATTTTTTCCCAGCGTCAGTCGCCGTGTCCCCCCCACGCCCCTGTTTCTTGTGGGGTGGGGGGAGGCGAGGAAAACAGTGTGACAAATATGCACTGTAGTGTGTTACAATCCTAAATGTAGATCACTTCCTAGCTATTGGTTTCACAGATTTGTTTTGTGTGTTAATAGCACTGGAATAGGGATTTTCAATGTTTGTATTCCTATATTTAAGAAAAATGAGCTGGAATGTGACCAGATATGGATTCCCAGGTGTATTATCAGTGAGATAACATTTTTGATTCACTAGGGCCAGTCACAATGTCCATGGAATAATCAACAAGTCCTGAGCAACCAGCACAATAAGGTCGCACTGCTGTGGTGTGTGACTCCAGCAACAAGTTTCACAGATAGTAAAGTGAAAGTAATTAATGGATTTTTTTCCAGGCTCTGGAATGGAAATTTTTTATTAATAAATTAAGGTGAAGGTTGTGTTGTTGTTGCTGATTTAGCTTCCTGTCTTATGCTCCATACACTCTAATCTGCTATTACTGTATTTTCTCTGCCCTTGCATCTCTTTCCCCTTCTGACTAACCTACACAAAGTGCCTAATTCTCTTCACATTTATTTATTATACTTATAGACTTTATCCCAATCATTTCCACCTAGCTTTTCATCTGCCATATTTCTCTACCATAGTCCTTTTCCTCAACAGCATTTAATTCCTAATTACTGTTTTCCATTTCCAGACTTTTGGATCCTCTCTTGTGCCTTTTAATACATCATCCCTAATATGCTGCACAGATTTCCTTGCAGAAATATTCCAGTCTTCACTTGTCTTTGTTCCAAGTCCTTTGCCTCTCTCCACAACCCATTTCAAAGTGCTTTGTGACATTTTTTACTGTTCATACCTGGCATACTTGGCTCCGTACCTTTGATACTTATGATACTTTAATATTAACCACTCCATATTTCTCTTTTTTTTTTTTTTTTCTTGCTGGGAGAAGATGAAAAGCACATTGCTTCTCCTTAGTTAAAATAACCAACTTGACCTACAGTTATCCAGAGTCATAATCTTTGAATTCTTAAAGAAATTTAGGTTTGAAGAATAGTAATTATCTGTTGAGCATAGGCAAGCTGCAATTTTCAAAGGCTAGAACTGTCAAGCTTGGATGACTTTCAAGAGGATGGCAAAAAGTCCACCCTTGACATGCACAGCAACCTCTGCCAAATTTCAAAATTATAAATGACACAAATGATGGAAGAAAAGGTCACCATAAGTTTTTTAACAAGGGGAAAAGTTATTTTCCTTACTCTTATTTTCAGGAACTGATGAACTAATTTTGATAGAGATTTTTCAAAGAAGAAAGTGGAATATTCCAGTCCAGACCAAGTGGTACTATGACCAAGCCAAACTGTTAGTAGGAATGTTGGGCAATTTACTCATACTCATACGGTTAAAATTCTCCCTACTTCCTTAAGCAAACATCCACTGAGATCAGCCATGATTCCTATAGGATTATAGGATTATGGCTATGAAAATAATATCTCTTTAGAAAAACATTCAACCTTTTTCTGTATATAATTTTTCATTTAAGCCAGATGAAATTGTGCTACAGTATGACACTGTTAACTATTTGTTTTAGCCAACTCATTAACTCAAAAGAATTTTATCTACCTCCAAAGCATGCTTTCACAATATATAATTTTTCACAAAACTAAGTAGCTGTTAAAAAAGTAACTTTGAATTTAATCCAGTATTATATACCAAGTGTATCACTTTCATGCTGTCATAATATTAATGAAATAGGTGTTCAAAGAATTCTGCTTAGGACAAATCATAATAAATGTGAATTTAACCTTTTTTCTATATAAGAATCACAATGTAATTTGTAATTTAAAGAGCTTCCTAAACTTAAGAAAAGTTTCAGAAGCAGGAATCTTAACCTGCAAGTCAGATCATATTTCTGAACTCTAATTCAGGTTATGTGTTTCAAAAAGGGAAATTTTCCAGTGTGAACAAAGGAGAGAATTGTCTTTTATCTCAGGACAAGATAGGTCTCTTTGATTCAATAAATAATGACCAGAGAAGTTCAAAGTCTTCTTCTGTTTGTCCAGGTGAAAAAATTAATGGGCAGATTGATTTTCAGTTAGCAAGTGGCACTGATGAGGAGTAACCCAGCCTTTGATGCTGAGTAGCATAACAAAGGGAAAACACAGGTGATACTTCACATTTCTTTTGTAGCAAAATTAGGGTGTCAGGTTTGGGATGAGAATCAGGAGCAATTAATAAGATCACTGTTATTTTGTAAAACGGTTTTAGGTAGATATGATCAAAAACATGACTGCACCGTGAGAATTCTTCCCCATGGAACTCCAAGACTGTGCTGTTTTTCTCCAAATTTCCTCTACTGTGTTGACTACTAAATGAAAGCCTTTCCCCATGTCAGCACACAGAGCTTCAAAATTTCCATTAATGGGTGGCTGTTGAAAATACGTTTTTTGAGGGATAAATCCAACCTTGTATGTAAAGGGGTTTGTTTTTATTTGAAGGCATATCTTTCTGTCTTTTTCTCTTGGCTCAGTACTCATACAACAAGGTCAAAGATATGCAAAGTCATCAGAGAAAAAGAAAAAAAAGTTCGAAGCCTGTAAGCTTTTAAAGTTAAGTTTTAGTAAAGTTTAAGTTCTGAAGTCTTAGCTTTATGGCTGTTACTAAATGACTTAGGACTATTATTCTACTTTATATAGGCAGGCAGGGAGAATTTCTCCCAAGTATGAATTCATGTAAGGTTTTCAGTCATTAAAAGTGATTCATGTGGGTCATTGCATATAGATTAATAGAAACACAAAAATTATATCAATGCTTATTATATTGCTACCAACTGAATTGAATCATATTTTTTTAAATGGCGTTAAAAAGAAAGATGAAATTTTATTTAAATAATTATAAAGTAATTATAAAAATAATTATTTATAATTATAATTATAAAAATAAACTCAAATTTACTGCAAGAAGGTTAGAACCTGATAAGAACAGGTCCTTAAGTAATTTTCTTCCTTGTTCAATTCAAAATCAAAGTGTTATATATAACATTATACTAAGTAAGTAAACATGATTGGATAATTATATAGTTTTACAGTTCCTCACTTCTAGTTAAAGGATGGTTATCTCTTCAGAGTAATTTCTCTAAGTGACTGTGTGCATTTTATAGCTGACATTTCCCCCTATTGTTATATCTTTCGTATCAAAAGAGTATTCTTTCTTTAATGATTCTCTGAATCATTCCTCAGACAAGGAGAGCAGGATTGGCTTGGTGTTATCACTTCTTACAGCACAGCCAATATAGTGGTAATAAGAGTAACTGCTCCTTAGAGTAGCAGGATGCAGGAGGTGACAGATTAACTCTGGCCCTGTAGCTGGTGAGTGGGAACAGCAGTCACCACCTAGCTTCTGCTCCTGAAAAAAACCCAAGCAAAACTCCCCAGAATCTCCAGGGCTTCCTCTGTTGTCCTCTCCAGTCATTTTCCCCAGTCCCTGAGAGGCTACAACATGATGAGCTGGAAGAAAGAAAACAGCTTCTTCCAACATCCTGAAGGAATCCGTGTGAGAGGGAGGGCTGGGCTATTGGGTGGGACATGAGAGACTCAGAGATAGAAACTGTTCTGGAAAACAGGGAGGGAAAGAGGAAAATAAATCCCAAATACTTCTCATATGAACTTATGGCCTCTCACAGCCCCTCTCAGCTCCTCTTACTTATCTGGAACCCAATATTGTTGAGCAAACCTACTCCCTCTTTGTCTCGCGCTAGATCCTTGTGACATTTTTGTGCTTTCCCAGTCAACAACTCAAACTGAGGACAGTTTAAAGGACTGAGGAGTCTTGGATGTGGTCTGTCACATCTACTGGCCATTTTTATCCAGCACTTCTTCATATAAAGTAGCTTTACATTTTTCTTCAACTCCAGTGAAAGCTGTGAATGTAGAGGAAGATGACTGTGTATATATGCACATAAAAAACACACCTATGTATAAATGAGATATGCTTTTAGGAACAACTTGATAAATACTGCCAGATTTTCAAGAGACCAGGAAAATATTTTTGCAACAGTGTACTTGGAAATCAGTTATCATTACTGTTTCAAAAGTATACCTGCTGTTGTAAGACAAGACTCATTTGTCTTAAAAGAAACATCGTTGCTTTGGATCTAAAATTATCTTTATCAGTTGATTTTATATGCAAACATACAGGGTATGGAAAGAAAATTCTACAGCTGAGCAATGCCAGCTGAACAATGTACAATGCTTACTGAAAGCAAGTACTAAAGAAGGTAAATAATAGGAAAATCTGTATGAAATTCTGTGGGAGGGTAAGCTACCTTTTCTTCAAAATTAATTTTGTACTCTCCACTATATATCTATATTATCTATATTGATGCATTGGCAAAAACTATCAATGTAAAACTTTTCTACTTTATTTTAAATTTTGGGAAAAAGACTAATTTTGATACAAACAGACATTTGTGAAGCTGAGTGCATGGGAGGAAAATTTTAAGATCATCTCAGTAATGGCCTTATTAAAGTCTGGACTATTGATTCACTGTGACAATTTCCTTGGTTACCAATCTCTTGCAAAAGAAGAGCTGACTTTCAAGTGTTTTATAGGCAATATAATTAAATGTTTTGGTATTAAATCATTATCTTAATAGTGTAAGGAATATTAGGGGTTCATATTAACCCTGCATGCTCTCAATCAGTCCCCAATTTTTGCACACAACCTTGATCTGAAGCTGATCAAAATAAAAATTGCTAGAAAAATGTGTTGACTGCATTAACATGACATTATGTGATTAAAAAAGACCCTTGGGGCAAATGGTTATTGTACTTAGCTTTCAGGGAAGAAGAAATCACCAGGAACAAATAAAGAAGTAATCCTGAGATGGCTAGCAGAAGGGCTGACTTGTTTTACAGCTTGCAGTAGCTTAGAAAGTTACAGAAGACAGCAGGAGAGAAAGCAAAATACTAATTGTTCAATTATTTTAGTTGAATTACTTTGTTGCCCAATGGACATTTGTTTTGTGTGGTATCTAATCGAGTTTTAACAATTCAGATTCCAATTTCTTGGTGAGAGCTCCCCAAATAGTGTACCACACTACCTTCAGGGAATTAGTCCTTTTGAAGTTAGAAAATCATTCCTCGTTCTGGGCTAAAAAGCCATTTTTAATTAGCAGGGAAAGAAAGGGACATAGACACATTTTTTTTCCTCTGGATTATGCTCTATTTACTTCAAGATTACTTGTGATAGAGAACTGCATTATCTTGATAGATAATGGCTATGAGAAGCGGTGAGGGGCATTGAACTTTGAATGCATGAAATTACAACCTGTAGAAACACGCCCAACCAGAAATGCAGCTATTCTTTCTTACAGTACAATAGAATTATTTCTGTTGCAGATCTCACTGCTCTTGAATGCTAAGTTATAAAAAAAGTATTAGATCTTAAACTCTTTCTATTTTAGGTGGTGCCTCTGGGGATTTAGGAATTGGTTCTGAGGCATATGGAATTCCCTCATTTTCAGACACAAACTGGCACAAATTTGTGGAACGCAACACTTGACTGAGGCATGTTTTAATTATTCTGTTTGTATAATATTTAATGTTATAAATACATAATATGAATCAAGATGAAGTGATTGTTAAACTAACTGAAAGAACAGCTCTGCTTTATTATTGACTAGAACCACTGATTACCAAAGTGTTTGATCCATCCTGGAAGATGAAGAGATCACAGAATTTGTTGCTCAAATCGTATGTAGATTTTGTTCTTGCTATAATTTCTATGTTACAAGATTGAATGATGAAAGAGTGAGCAAGTAAAATTCATTGTGGGGTGAAAGAAAGCTCACCAAATAAGATACACAGTAACTAGAAAAAGTAAAGCCTTATAAGATATTTTGTGTCAGCTTGACACAATTCTTAAAACTACTTATACATCTCTGACAATCTAAATAGCAGGCTGTAAACCCAGAAAAATAAAGAACAATACAGAAAAGCCAGGGGAGTACATGTTTTTTGCTAAATTCTGATTTTTGATCTTGAATGCAGCGGGATTAAAATGTCCTCATCCTAAATTTCCCTTTACATTATATAAATACTCTTAAAAATTTTGTTGTCACAAAGTAATTGGTGTTTCTTGCTCCATATTGTAAATCTTTTACCATCCAAAAATATGTCAAAGTATTACAAAGCCATCATTCAATTCAATTAATATCCTCACGTCACAGCTTCAGAGGCATTGTTCTTTATGTAACATGACTTGGAACATTTGTTTCCCTTCCTAGACAGAACTCCCTGATGGATTTTGAAAAAAATCCCCTGTGAAAGTGATGAAGTTGAAATACCATTCAAGTAGAAATATGGCACTGAGAGGGTGGCAGAAGAGAGGAGACAGACTGTTCCTCGGGAACCGCAGCGACGGGTGTTCCAGGGAGGCTTCAGAGGTATGACGAAAATGAAAACTAAAACACCGCTGAAAGCTCAAAACCCCCCAATATTTATTACAGAGAAGTAGCCAAAAAAAACCTGAGAAACTGAAAGACAGGAAAGGAGAGGAGGGAAATAAGCCCTCAGTAAAACCCCACTCACACAGGTGTTACTTACGAGGGTGTTGTACCCACTCTGAACGCCAAGAATTGTCGGTAGCAGCGTTGGCCTCGGCGGGTCAGCAGGCTCCAGAGTGGGCGTCCCTGCAACAGGCAACGTGGTCCTTTGAGTGAAGCCTCCTGCCTCAGAGCACCAGGCATCTACTTTTCATCCAGTTTACCACTGACATCCACCTGGTGGGGGTGGCAGCACCGCCCGCCCAGAGCCCTTCGGTCCCTCCCCCGGGATGTCAGTGGTTCCCCTTTCTGCGTTTGCAGGATACCCTTGGTGGGTCTTCCCTAAATGAGTCTGGGGGCTTCCTTCATCATCCTCCTCTTCACTTTCTCCTTCAAATGCCCTTGGAAGGCCATCAGCCAATAATGGTGAGATACCAATTAATTTTAGTTTATGCAAAATGCTTCCTTCAAGGATGAAGTTCCCGTTTATCAGGCCTTGTTTTCCCATACCTTAGCAGGAAAAAACAAAACTCTCACAGGTGGCTGGGCCAAACATAGACCAAGATTAGCAGAGTCTAATTAAACACAAGGGGAAATTTAGTTTGAATATAAGAATAAATTGTGCCCTGTGAGGGCGGGGAGGCCCTGGCACAGGTTGCCCAGAGAAGCTGTGGCTGCCCCATCCCTGGAAGTGTCCAAGG
>JAWMRA010000020.1:49734-63312 GCA_035584735.1 Pseudotriccus pelzelni
CTGGAGGCTGAACAGCCCCAGCTCCCTCAGCCTTTGCTGCTCCCAGAGATGCTCCATCCCTTGGGCATCTCCGCAGCTGGCGCTGGAGCCGCTCCAGGAGCTCCCTGTCCCTGTAGTTATGTAAAAATTCTACTATAACTACTGCAGTAACTGTAAATATAATTTTTTCCTTTCTGTTCAGCATACTGGAACTGAAATAGCTGTGGAAAATATGTCCAGCTACAAGCATCTGTACTAGTCCTTTCTTCTTTCTGTTCTGCAGCTGGAGGGGAGGGTTCAGCTGAGGGCCTTTTCCACACAGCAGATGTATCGAGGAACAAGGTGTATCTCCATTAACTGATAGTCTTGCTAACCTTCGTTGTATTTCTGAATGTTGATATAACTTAAGTATTAGTTAAAACAAACAAACAAAGAAAACCCTCACCCTGAACTAATGTGGGCAGGTAGTTATTTGATCCTCTGGATGATCTACCTTTCCCTTGGTCCTTCTCCCTGTTGGTCTCAGCTCTGTTTCACAGCAAATGCATTGATGCGTCTGTTTGTAGGCATATGGTACCATTCCTATTCCTGCCTCAGTGGAGAGCACTGGTGTGAAGGAAAGTGCACCTATGCACACAATGGGCAGATTGGAATTTGGACAGATTTTTCCCTCTGGGGGAGGGGGCCACAGCTCATCTTTTTCAAAAACATTTAAATGAGCATGGAAGAAATGCAAACTTTCTTCGAGCTGGGTAAAGGAAAGGCAATCTGCAGCATTTAGCAGAAATCTCACTGAAGAGAATTCAATAAAATATTACCTTTAAACTCATTTCAACTCAAGAATGACAGTGAAGAGCCTTTTCTGGTAATCCTCTTACTGCAGCATAGGTGTTTCCTGATAACTGGAGGAATTTTTGTCCACATGTTACACAGTATCCTGAAGTAAGTTTTGGAACATTTTCTCTTCCCAGGTTTGTTTTAGGAACAGCTTGAATATGTTTTATGAGAGTGCAATAGCATCTGAAAATTTGTAACATCATGATTTAGAGGTTTTAAAAATATCCCTGGAGTTTTATCAAATTAAAATACAAAGACCTATTGAAGAGGAAAAGCTGTTTGAATATCAGCTGGGAGATTTCTCATATAGGAAAAAAACCCCTGGAGAACAGGAGGATCAGGGGAACTTTCCCATACTTTTCTTTACCTTTATTCCAGTACTGAACATTGAACAGGTTCTAAAATGATTTCTTTTGAAGTCTGAATTTTTCCTCATCTTCAGTTTTACCCTGGTTTTAATCCAGAGTTTGGTTCTGTCTTGCTATATTTACAGAAATTAGTTGGATTGACTTGCTGGAGTTTGCTCTTAAAAAAGGATGATTTAGAAATAACCAGGAAAAAGAAGAGATATAATTAGCCTGCTGGAGTTTGCGACATCTCAGCAATGAACCTGAATTATAAGTTTTGAAGAAAATTTTAGTATTGGGCTTAAAATACTTTGGTGCTCCTGGAAGGTTAACTACAGCACGAGTTAAGGCTCCAAAAAGGAAACTCTGTTTGTTTGTTTGCTTTCAGGGATGCCATATAGAGCCTTTGGACATCCTTATTATCTTACTGCTAAAAAAGCTGAGGAGTAACTGAGGGAACAATCTAGAAGGGCTTACTGAAATCTTATTTTTAACTATTGTTTTTGCTGAAATAGGACCAAAAAGTTTCTTTCAAGAACCAATCATCCAATATAGTAGGAGATATATCTCTCATATAATAAGAGCAAAGCATAAATAACCTCTCCTGCTTCCTTTTAGCACCCACTGTCTTCTCTTGGAAAACACACAGCAAGTTGCACTGACATTTTGCACAAAAGGGTCAGTAAGAAATTATTCTGGTCTGATGACACTCTTTAAGAAATACCACTGTGCTCTATTTTACAGAGTTTGTTGTTCCACAGCCCTCACACATCACAGGCATTGATATTTATTGCCTTATACCTCAGTGTAAATAAAAAGATCTGGTCATGTAATAATTTAATGATTATTATTATATAACATGCATATATTATATATTTATATATTATTATATAATTATTTAATAATAATTATTATATAATAATTTGATTCTTCTGTTCTGTGTAAGCACCACTGGCAAAGCAGCATTCTGTAGTTATCTCTCGAAGTTAAAGAATGAACAATTCACGGGACGTGGAAATTTAGAATTTTCTGTGGCATCTTCTGCTTTAGGTCTAAATTGACTTTATCTCCTTTTCACTGAAAATGGAAACATTTGGTCTACATTTGCAACGAATTAGCTGCAAAAGTTATAAAATTTTGGCTTGACTTCCTATTTCTTGTCCTGAAGGAAAAAAAAAACACTTTGAGGTGATCAGTCATGGATGACTTCATTAGATTTTAGAAAATTTTAGAATCAAGTAAGTTCAAATTTTTACAAGGGCTTGTATGTCAATCTTAAAAATAACACATTCTCATAAGGGAGACATCTGCTAAACTGCATAATTTTCAGAATGCAGAATTGCTCAGAGTTCTGAAGTTGATAATACATGGTAAATGCCTCCATGTATAATATACGAATCAGGATATGATCTTGAAGTTTGTGGGAGGTTTCCTTAAGATGAAGGTTAATGCAAAGTGGGAAAAAGTAGCAAATAGTGTTTCTGAGTTTTTTTAGTTGTTAAAGTTTTGAATAAAACATAACATAAAGACCCAAACTACCCAGCTGAGTAATCCTTTCAGTACTGTTGGGGCAAAGAAATTATATCACTAAGAATTAAATATTAATAAATACTGCGTATCAGAAATTGTCATATTATTATATTTAAACATTTATTGTAACAGCTTTACAATTCATCAAAAAATTAACTGGGAACTTCCTCTTAAAAAGCATACAGCTGAAAATATCAACCCCAAACCCTCAAGCATTAGAGGAAATACTGGGGAAAGTGCCAAAAGGGGACCTTTGCTGAATACACAGTTCAGATCACAGCAGGGCCTGTTATTTATACTGGTTCAGCGCCTTGTGTGTGAGGGATTGAAATGTTGGTAATGTCTTAAACATTGTCAAAATCATAGAAAGACTTTTTGTCAACCTGCAAGGAAGCAACTGCCTGTCTGTAACCACTGAAGCCTGATTGGAATTTGGGCTGTGAAGGGGGACTTGAGATGAGACTATTGTCTAACCATCTCAGGAGAAGTAAACAAGGCACAGTGGGTGGTGGAGGCGAAGGGGTTTGGGTGTGTGATGGAGAAATCTCTCCACACCAAATCGACAGAGCAAACCCCCTGAGCTGTGGGAAGACCATGTACACATGGGATATTCACGTGAGAGGCAGCTGAGAAGGGGTCTAAACCATCAAAGACCCCCAAAGTGCTTTCCCAACTCATTCCTGAGGCCTCCCACCACTAGAGGACTGCACGTGATCCAAGTGATGCAGAAAATCCAGAGCCTGTCGCAAGAGACTGTAAAGCTTCCCCCCACCTTCAGAGGAGGTGTCTGGAATCTCCTAAATATGTATTGGACCCTATGTTTTTGGGACCCTCACCACTGAGAAGACCAGAAAAACAGGACACGGGACACAGCTGGGCTACATGGAGAAGTGATACATTTTCTATTTTAATCTTTCTCACTTTCTTTCTTTCCCAACCATCCTTCCTTTTCCTATTTCTTTTTATCTCTCTTTCTCTGCCTCACATTTATCGTTTAATAAAATCCATACTGTTGACTTTGGCATTTGATTCTGTTTGCACCTTAATTTGGGTAGAGGCATTTCTAATCATTATAGTAACCGAATCATAACAATGTGTCCTGGGAAATGTTACCTCTTCATGTATTGATAGAACTGTGGAATAGTTTGGGTTGGAAGGGACCTTAAAGGTCATCCAGTCCCACCTCCTGCCACAGCCCCTTCCACCAGCCCAGGTTGCTCCAAGCCCCGTCCAAACTGGCTGTGGACACTTTCAGATATTGGGCAGCTACAGCTTCTCTGGGGAATCTGTGCCAGGGCCTCCCCACCCTCCCAGGGAAGGATTCCTTCCCAATATCCCATCTAATCCTGCCCTCTGTCAGAGGGAAGCCATTCCCCCTTGTCCTGTCACTCCAGGCCCTTGTCAGTAGTCTCTCTCCATCTTTTTTGCAGACTGAACAATCCCAATGCTCCGCAAGAGGTATTTTGAAATATAAAATACCACTATCACTGTGTTCCAGCAGTGATAACTCCAATCAATTTACCTAACTACTGCTATATAAATACACTATTCCTGAACATGAAACTTTTAGTTATGAAGTCATGAAAGCTGGCTTTGACATAAGGAGCTGAGATAATGCACAACTTGATTGCTAAGAAAATAAGTATAAAATCAAGTCATAGTCCCTGAGTCTTCATTTCTCAGCAAATTCATCTCTGCCACAAAGTGAGTCCAGTCTGCAAGAGGTGAGAATCAGGATTATATTCCACTTATGAGAAGAAAATACAAGAACTCTGCTAGCTCTTCCTGAAATAACTTCAAATATCTGTCTCATTGGATTCATCCTTAATATTAAGAAACAAAAAGAATGGTAAAAATGTCTATCTTTTGTATCTACTTTATCAATAATCATATTCTCACTTGAGGTACACACCTCAATACTGTGTTCATGAACAAAACCTAAAAAAATGGATGATCCACATAGAAAAGTTAAAAAATCTATTTAAACTACACAGAAAATAAGAGAAGTTCAAAATCTTGAATATAGATATTAAAAAATCCAGACTGATTACAGGTCTTGTACTGTACTCTAGCAGGAAACTGTAGACTAAACTCTAACTCAGTAAATTCTGTGTACTAAATGAGCACTAAAATCTGGGAAACTGTGTGTACAAACTTTGTTCCAAGAAAAATAATGATCTACTTTGATTTTTATCCTTCTGACCACAGTTTACTCTTATTAACGTTTACCTATATGAAAATGAAACTCCAAGAAAATTAATGTAAATACGTGTATGTTAAATTTAATTACATTTAAATTTTATATGTATTGAGCTTAGATAACCTTCATTAAGAGTATCTGAAAGAGGTAAATAAGAACAAATTATATTTATTCATACTGCATGTAAGTTGTATTGTAGAAAGGATCAAGGTAGTTGGTGGTTTTAGGCACGAAGTGACCATAGTGGAGGCCTGAGTGCTTCAGGAGGTCTTAAGGACCTGCCCAGTCTCACCTGGGCCCAGGTTCACCCTCCCTGTTTAAGCTCAGCCCTGGGCCACCAGTTCTCCCAGAGGTGGGATAGGAGAGAGTTACTCCCAAGCTCTGACCAGAAACTTGTTTCTGACCTCTAGTTTGGCTTTTTGACTGGACCTTGGACCTTCTGTGTCACCTGAAGGTGACTGATGTCCTGTGCTCTGGGCAGCCTGTTCCTGATGGGATGAACTGGGTGCTGAGGCTCCTCGTCCTGCCAAGTGGGTTATCGCTCTGGGCCCCTCAGGGAGCTGCTGGCCATCCTTGCTCCTGGTAACCTGAGACTGAGATTTGAGTCACCTCAAAACCCAAAAGTACATGAAATATTCACTCTTGTCCCTTTCCCATGAATGAGAGCCTCCTCTCCAAGGAGACGGCTGACATTCATGGAATGGCTGGGTTTGGAAGGGTCATCTTGTCCAACTCCCCTGAAGAAACAAGGTGACCTAGACCAGGTTGCCCGAAAGCCATGTCTAGATGGCTTTTGAATAGTTCCAGGGAAGGAGATTCCACAGCTTGTCTGGGCAACCTGTTTCTGTGCTTAATAAAACCCTATTAATTCTCTTTTTTCATGCATTGTTTTTAATTTTTGCTGTAGTTTGAATCCAGATATTGTTGTTTAGAGCTTTGAAGTTACAGTTACGGCTGCTTGTTGACTTCCATGTTGATATTTCAGAGATTATTAGGTTCAATTGTAAGACTGTCAATTAGCCATTGGCATTATCATGTTTGAACACAGAGCAATTACATAGTATCAATATCATTTAACATTTCAGATCACTTATAAGGTGATCAGGAAAATACTGATTTGAAATGCTTCAGTATGGTCGTTTGCTTTAATTTCTTTAGTGTATATAAAGTAAATAAGTTACTTTTTAATTTATTTTTTTTTAAATCAAAAACTATCTGGTAGGCATTAACTAAATAAACCCAGTATTCTAAGATTCTGTGTTCTAAAGCAAGGTAATGGAGTTGTTGTTCTTAGTTTTTAATGTATGTACATGTGTGTTTAGGAGCAAAAAATGATGTATTATGTGGAACAACACAAAAACCAAGATTGGAGTTGCAACAGTTGCTTGATAGTTTCCAGGGTTAAATTTGTTAAAATTTTTCAAATGAAGAGAAGTGCTGAAGACTGAGGAAAATCCTGGATAAAATTAATCAGAAAGAATTGCCTAAAAGATCATAGAGCAGTTAGGGGACTAGAAATGCTGCTGAAGTAATTATTCACACATTCTAGAATATGTTTTTTCTATACTACATATATTTCATAATATGCAGTGATTCTCTCTATCTATAGGTTCTTTCTCTTTCCACCCTCTTCTTCTCCTTAACAAATGACATATGAATGCCTGGGCCAAGTTCAAGTACCTTAAAAGTCCATGGGGATTTTCAGCTTCCCTTCATGAATATTTTGGATGAATAAAAGAAAACTAGAATCATCTAACCAAAACAGTGTAAACTGTTCATTTCAGAATGACTTATTCCTGCTAAAGGAACAGTTAAAAAAACAGTGTAAAAGCACAAAGAAAATTAAGTCCAAATAGGGTGTTGAATTTCTGTCACTTTTGCAACTGCTCCTTTTGCTCATTGGACAGTGTGTGTTAAAATTCAGCCTCTAAAAAAGAGATTTGCTTAGAGGTCACTAATTTGAAGAGAATTAGTTAAAGAATCTTTTCCCTTTAAAAACATACTCTTAAGATTTGAAAAACAGTTTTCAAGTCGTATGACTTTTATTTTTTGGAAGACTTCTTCTGGTAAGGTAACACTTAAATAATTTTCCTTGATGGCATCTATCTTTTAAATTTTCTTTATTAACAGCTATGGTAATGAAGGTGAAAGCAACATGAACACTGCTTTTTTGGTGAAAACTGCTGATTAATAATAAGTTATGACATATAAATTTATATTAGTAATAAATAAATAAGATTTTAAGCTTTGAAATTGAGAATGTCCAGAATGTTTAGAGGCAGTGAGATAAACAGTAATTAGCCAGTAGGAAAGAAATATCTCTAGCTGATTTCTGAAGCTCATGAGTATGAGAGCTTGGTTTTTAAAAAGAATGAAAAGAAAAAGCTTTCTCATGGAATTATTAGTGCATGGAGAAGTTTTCTTTGGTTACAATCCGTTGGCTCCACCCCTGAAATCAACTTTGAGTTTTGTCTGTTCTGCCCTTTAGTTTGCTCCTTCTTCAGATTAAAACCCCCCAAAAATAGCAGTAGGGCAACAATTTGAATGATTTTGTCATAAGACACAGAAAGGCGATATCTTATAGTATTCAAATTCTATCTAACTTTTAAAGTGTTTATGTGGTAGTGTGTGATTATTTATGTCCTGCTGTTCATTCTGGTGAAAGACATCGACACAATTTTCAATGAAGCAGTGTCAAAAAGATGAGGAGAAAGCACATGAGCTGGAGCAAAGGAAGACTTAATAGCTGAAATTAAATAAACTAATTAACCTCCTGGACATACAGAAATTACTTTTTAGCAGTTACTCGTATTGATCTTTTAAAAACAACTCCATCTGAGAAGAAACTGATAAGGAACACTTGGTTGCCCTTTTTTTTTTTCTTTCTTTTTTTTGGTGAGAATGACCTAACTCAGAAGTGATACCATGTTATTTGCTTTTGGTTTTAAAAAATATGCTGATGGTTGACTAATGCCCTGATAAAGAAAAATTCTCAAAGGAATATGAGGTGCAGTGGCTTTGATTAGGAATAGAATTTTGGTGCCTAGATTTAAACAAATCCTTCAGTGTTCCCTCCACTTTCCCGAACTGCGTTGATTTTGCTCTCTAATGCATTTACTTGTTTGAACTCTGTTATTAGAACTAAATGAAGAATTCATATTTCTGTCTTCACAGTTATTACAGTATTTCAGCATTTATTTTTACTGTAAATTGCAGAAAATGTTGCAGTTAAAATACTTTTATAAATAAAAAGAGTTGAATACCATTTGAAAGATCTCATATTTGTTGAAATGATAAACCTATTTCATTAAAAATAAACTTTGCTGTCTGACGTTACTGTAATGTTGGTTATTGCATGTCTTTACTCTTTTTACTTTCTTTTTTTATTTTTCAAAATGTCACTATTTGTGAAAGAATGAAGGATGGTTTCAGGTTTAATTCAGAGAGACTTGCCATGACCCTCCTTTGACAAAGGCAGACTTGTAAGCGGTCAAGATGGTTTCATTATTCCAAATAAGCGTTCCCTGGCTCTTTGAGCACCTCACCTTTGTGACTTGCCTGGGAGTGCTCAAGGAACCGTATGATGCCATTTTATATAATCGGCTCAGCGCATACTGAAACAGTGTCCAGCTGCTTAATTTATGATACTTGAATAATTTAGAAGAAACTCCAGTATTTCTAGAGTTCTAGGTGCTTTGATCAACAGTGCCTTAGAATTTGAGCCGGTTTTGGTGGAAAATTCTCTGAATTCAATTCTTGTAATTTTTGTCAAGGGTTTCTTGTTTGACTGGTTTGTTATTGCAACAATTCCTGTCTTATTTAGAACTGCATTTTTAAACAGTACTTCTTCAAGGTACTCCTAAGAGCTCATGGGCTGGTATTGATCAGTGACTGACATGTACTTATGTCAGTAAGTGATCATGACTGATATGATATATATTTGCAGATTCAATCCTACTCTGTAAACATAAATAAGTGTCTATGATTGTGCAGCCAAGCCTTTAAAGATGCAGTGAAGTGACCTGAGGAAAAAGCCACTTCAGGGCTCACTCTAAAGGGACACTTTTTGGTTAGTAGATAAGATGAGATGTTGCTGAGGAGGCACTCCAAAATTCTGCACTTCAAATAAAAGTGGAAACCAATTGAAACAGATACTGCTGTTAAAATCCATGGAATCATAGAATATTTTGAGTTGGAAGGGACCCATAAGAATCAATGAAGTCCTACACCAAGTTCTTAAATGGAGTAGTAGAAGTCTTAACTGTGCTGAGATTTGGAAAAATTGTTAAAATCACACAGCAAAATTTGTCCTTCTGGAGTTACCTCTTCATCCTGGTGAGAGGTCTCCTCTTTAGATTTTTCTGCTATCTCTTGGTTTTTTTGTTATGTGAATTGATAACTGTGCGAAATAAATGGAGGGTGGTTTTATTACAAGCAGGAGTTTGCTTATGTTAAGAAACTGTGTCGTTTGGGGGAACTGGAGAGTTGTTTAATAATAAGCATTGCTGTTTCTGCTTACTGCTGTTCGCAAGTCTACCTGCAGCTGTGGGAGGCTGGGTTTATCCTTATAAGTTGACACAGTCTTTCTTCTTGAGTTTGATTGGGTCTCCCAGTGCCAGCTCCCGTTCCTCCCTTGTCAGCTCATTAGCCATGTTAAATAGCTTATTAAGTCATTTGGCCATGTTATCTCTTGGTAACAAGCTCTGGCTAGGTCCATTGTTCTTGAGTTAGTCCTTAGTAATACATATAAGGAGCAACCCCAACAAACTCAGCCTCCCACAGCTGCAGGTAGACTTGCGAACAGCAGTAAGCAGAAACAGCAATGCTCATTATTAAACAACTCTCCAGTTCCCCCAAACAACACAGTTTGTTAACATAAGCAAACTCCTGCTTGTAATACAACCGCCCACATTTATTTCTCATATGTATATCCTGTAATAAAGGGCTGTTATCTTTTCTTTCTCTGTATTTCCTCAATCAGAGCCTCTTAATTTCAGATTTACTATTGCTTAGAGAGAATACTTTGGTCTTGCTCATAACTCATCCTCCTTAGCAAACACTTCAGTCTCATTAAACTGAGACAGACTTGTAGTTTACTTGTATTTTGCAACCAATCTTGGTTATGAGTTAGTCTCTTTAAGAGTGCCCAGTATCCAAAAGGTGAACTAATTGATTGTTTTGTTGTAAATAATTCCCTACCTTTTTTAGATTGTGACTATAATTTTTTTACGTGTTTCTGCCACTTGGGTGTTTATAATATGGCTTCATAATTCTCCCGCTCTGCTCAAGATTACTTAGCAACA
Organism: Pseudotriccus pelzelni; assembly: GCA_035584735.1. Taxonomy (NCBI): domain Eukaryota; kingdom Metazoa; phylum Chordata; class Aves; order Passeriformes; family Tyrannidae; genus Pseudotriccus; species Pseudotriccus pelzelni. The sequence continues at coordinate 59,931 of JAWMRA010000020.1, forward strand.
AGGGTTTAGTATTTGCCTTGTCAGTGTCAAGAAACTATTTTGACAATTTTATCCTTCTTTTCCTGGTATTTGCCCCCGAGAGACAGTGTAATGTGCTATTCAAACCTTTCAACTGTTCAGTGTGCTGGAATTTCAAGTCAGATATAATTTTTTTTGTAATTCCTTTCTTGTGTTTGGTTGTAGTTTAATTTCTTTGGCAGTATTTTGGGGCACAGTGCGTTTCAGAGCCATTCAGCACTACGGAATTGGAGGTTCACTTTTCCTGATGACATCACGTTACCTGGAGTTTCATGATTCTTCCACAGGAAAGAAAAGCCTTGGATTTTGTTATTTTCTTTAGAATATCCACATCTGACTAAAACACATTGTTTTTACTTCAAAGCTGTGCAAACCACAATACAGGCACTTGTAAGTTCTATTTTATTTGCAATTACATGATGAGTTTTTGTGCTGAAAGAACTGAGTTGTACAAGATGCATCCATCCATTTTCCTCTCAGGTACTCCATGCAAAGGAACAGAAGAAAATTAAATGCCTGTTGGGGCGAAAGGGGTGAGGACATGTAGAATTACTGGAACTATTTTAATCCTAATTGCTGCCTAGCAGCAGTAGCACATCTGTAATGATGCATCTCACACAATTGGATTCAACAACAATAAAACAAGTAATTCCAATCGTACAAGGCTGGCAGGAGGTTTTGAGGTCATTTTCTGCAAGTTGATCAATAACAAGTTTATATTGTATAATCCACATTGCATTTATTCCTGTAATACATCTTAACGTCAAGTGCAGCAGTGGTTAATTGCTAATCCATATTCGTTGAACAGAACAAATGAGGACAGCAAGGGGAGATACTTCATGCACCATCACATCAAACATGTACGTTCTGAACTTTATTTTTCACTCAGATCTCTTGTGCTTGTGTATCTTCTGTCCCCATGACTTCAGAAATACTTTAGAGATTATCACAGAGTCTGACTAGCTACAACTGGTGTTTTTGTTGACAATGCCTGGTATTTGCACAGGCACTAATTAGATATTTTGAGTTGTATATATCTTTCTGAGTAGTTATTGTTGATCATCAGAATGTGTTTGCATTTTATAAGATGGATTGTATTTTAGTAATTATTCTTTGGAGCACCCTTTTAAATCTATATTTATTCATCTGCAATGCATTAAGCTTTCCATTGAAGCTGCCTTGTTGTTTTTGGCATTGCATGCATTTCATTTTCAGGTTCATCTTTGAGCACAGTGGGCTACATTTATCATACAGTTTTTAGGGCTTAATCAAAAGCCCACTGAGGTTGACATTAAAAAAAGAAAAAAAACCTGTCTTTGACTAGTCAGCTTTGGATGATGTTCCTGCTTTTCTCCCTTATGTGTGTTATTCTCAGATTGATCCCATCTGGGTACAGTTTTATCAAGTATTTGCCAAGTAGTTTATGTATTTCAGCAAATAAAATACTTGCCACATATAGGGATGCATGAATCATTTTCTGAATTATATTTTCTTCACTCTCACTGTTGCTTGATTTGTAACAGAAAAGTTTTCTACTTGGTAATGATTTGAACTTTTAATAGGTGAGGAACAAGAAATTGATCGTAGTAAGGCATAGGCAAATAATGAATATCCTGTAGAAATCCGTCTCCTCTGAAGAAAACACAGGTATTGATATAAGGAATTGCATTCTCCAGAATTGATTAAGAAAATAAAACTGATTTATATGAATTTATGTAGATCTCCAGTACTGATTGTGTTTGTGATTCATGTCTTATACAATTAAACTTCCGTTTTATTAATAAGTCCTTCCATTAATAGAAAGTGGTTTAAATGAAATACTGTTCATGGAATTAAATCCATTAAATACATGCAAAATGAATCAATTCAAACAAACTTACAATAAAATATGACATAAACTGGTTTTTATACTTAAAATTCAACACTTGATTCCTAAACACTGAGTAGAAAAAAAGACTTCTTATTTGGACAAAGAATGAAGAAGAGCTGATTTGTTATGGACAGATAAATAAGAGATAAAATGGAATGTTTTGGCTAGGGGATTAGCAGGGGCTTCAAGGAGGACATTTTAAAAAAATAAGAAAATGCATTCCCTTCTGAGTTTAAAAGAGCAAATTTTTTTTTTAAATTTGGAACATTTATCGGAAATTTCTCAGATTTGTCACTTTTCTGATACTTTCGGAAAGATTTCTTTATTTCTATGAAAGTATCTCATATTTTTAATGATCACAGTATATTTGTACAATCTGATTAAAAATTAATATTCACTATTACATACTGTCATCAAAAGGGAAATTGCCATGTCTGAATCTGAATTTAGTAGCTGGTTGGAGGTGTGGCAAGTTTCTAGAAATGTGCTAGCTCAGGTCTAAATTGAAGTTTTGTTTATGCATCTCACATAATATATGCTTCAGGTGGATATAAAGCAAATCTAGAAACAAAAATTAACCAGACTTCATTTCGTTATGCACTTAGACTAATGTAATAGAAAGTGTAATTACATAATATATCATCCACATCTGTGACAAGATACACGTGAGCTGGCAAGAGCCAGTGGGCGTGATGACAGCACAGATCTTTAGGGGCAAAGTGCAAGGGGGCAGGTTCTAGGGAAGACAATCCTATCTGTAAAAGGCAGTAGAACTGGGAGAAGCAAGAGAAAGCCTGCAGGCACTTTGTTAGGGAAGGTTTTACATGTTTTAGAAGGGTTTAGAATGGAGTACTGTTGACACAAGGGTTCAGGGTACAAATGCACACGACCTATAAGATCTTGCAATATGTCCGATTTATTAAAGGAGTTCTGACCTTTTATAGTTTCTCTGTACAAGGACTCTTGACCAATTGCACATAATTGGTTACAAGCTACTGTCCAAATGTAAACATTCATTACAAATACACTTTTAATTAGTTTATAACAGGTATCTAGTCAGAATGAGATAATTCTTTACTTTATGAAACCCCACCTTCTTCTTGGCACTAATTTCCTTTTGTTCTAGCTAGAAAACTTGCAACCATATTGGCAATTACAGTTTACAATGTCTATAAAGCTATATTAAAGCAAAGTTTACAAAGCTACAGATTACAACATGAATTGCTCATGTATTCATCATGTTCCTTCCACAGAATACTTAAAATATTGATTTGATATGTTGAATACTCAAACTGAATGAGAAATTTAGGTTAACTATATGGAAGAAATTCTTGGCTGTGAGGGTGGGGAGCCCCTGGCACAGGCTGCCCAGAGAAGCTGTGGCTGCTCCATCCCTGGAAGTATCCAAGGCCAGGTTTGTAGCAGTGTGGGTTTCAGGCTTGCCAGCAAGGCATTCTGGGAAGTGTAGTCCCAGGGCTCTGAGGCACATGCGCA
>JAWMRA010000020.1:76550-92476 GCA_035584735.1 Pseudotriccus pelzelni
GCTCCCTGTCCCTGCTGTGCTGAGGAGCCAGAGCTGGGCCAGCCCTGCAGATGTGCCTGCCCAGGGCTGGGCAGAGGAGCAGGATCCCCTCCCTGACCTGATCCAATGCTCTTCCCAGTGGGATGATTGCCTGGGCAGTATTTCATAAAGAAGGTTCATGTCATGGTAGCTTTGTTGTGGTGTCCGTGAAGTGACTGTCAGAACAGAAGGCGGCTCTAAAGGAGTGGTTTATAATCCTTGTGCTGTATTCTGATTTACTATAATGATAGCTTTCTGTCCTATGCTGCCACAAATTGCTGTGTTAAGCACAAAACTACATCTGATTTGTGAAAATCAAAACAGTTTTGCAGTTAAAACAGCCAGTAGGAACATGGAATTTTGGAAATAAAATCTCCTGGTTATGTAGAAAATGGATTGCAAGTATATACATGAGAACTCAGAAAGATTGCCATGAATGTATGACTTTATTTTTTTTAACTGAAAGAAGCACTGTGGAAAAAAAAGAACCCAATCCAAAAAATGTAGTTTTAAACTGAACCATTCTTCTTATAATACTCTGTTCTTCTTATAATACTCCTTTAACAAAGTATTTGTTTTCATGTCCACCCAGCTTTTCTTTTTCAATATGCTTTGTGTTCTACCAAAAATAAAAAAATATAATACATTTAATAAAACAAAACAACCTTGAAAAAATTGGCAAGCAAATATGGCTTGCAGTAAATCAATCAATTAATCCTGTTTTGTTCTACATCAATTGGTTGCGGGTTTACCTGAGTGCATCCAAAAGCTACCACACCTCCTGAGAAATGGAGTAGGAGGAAGAAGAAGATTGTGCTGGAGAATTTTAAGAGTTCTACTTATGTGCATGTTGCTTGTGGTGAATAGACCATGTCATGTACCAGCAAATAATTAGAAAGAGCCCAGCTCACTGCCAGTGTTGAAAGTGTGATTAACTTTTGTGTAGAGAAAGAATGGAACACAGAAGAGATGTTTTCAGAAAAAACAGGAGAATCTGAGTTGGAGTTGTCTTTGCTTCATTGTGGCTTTATCCCGTTACTCATGATACCTTCTCTCGTTTCCTATTACTTTCCTCCTGCACTGCTGTACCAACACATCCCAAAGAGGAACTGGTTGTCGTGACAGATGGGATCCAAACCCTTGGGTGGCAGTGCTTGGAGCACACAGAAGAAAAGGAGTGACATGTTGAAAGTTATGAATTACCACAGGCTCTCCATCTGAGGTAAAAAAATAAAGCCAAGCTTGGTCTCAATGTAAGCATAACATGCTTTTTATAGTATAGAAAGTACTGCAGGCTTATTTTTAATTTTGAATGTAAGTTCTTAATTTTAAAAAATTATTATTACTTTCTCATAAAAAGTAGCAATATGTTGTTTAATGCTGAGCTTTAAAAATTACAAAACCTAGAGCAGTGACTGTTCCAAATCCGGTTATGGTATCTGCTAAAATTGAAACTCTTAGCCCATTCCACCTATTACCTGCCAAAAGATAAGGATCAAAAATTCAGTAGTACAATAAATTGCTCATTAGGGCCTGGATGGATTGGAAGAAGAAATACAAAATAACAAGGAAGATGGTTTTCTTTTCCTCCATTTGAGATAACAAATACTTGCCCTAATGTTCACAGGACTCTGTGATCCCATGTAACCAAGCAGGCTGAATTTGCACTTGTTTCTGTGGGTATGTAGAGAATATTAAATATTGAAAGAAGACAGTTGGGCAGGTACCAGACTTATTCTTATGAATAATGTAGGACTGATTATATGTTGTATTCAGTTATTCAGCACTATCTGATTAATTTCACAAGGAGATGATGTTTGTGTTGGAACAATGTAACATGACAGGAATTCAGTGGGCCACAAATACCTCACAATCCTGAACTATGGTTAAGTAACTTTACATAAATAAAAATAAATAAATATTCCCTGTGATTCATGGTGTGGAAGTTCAATTTCATTTCCTTTAAATGGCCATCAAGTAGCATTGACTGAAATTGTATAGGAGACCCAAGAGAAATACTTCTTATAGCAGCTTTGGAAGGGCCACCCTTGTATTATTATGTCTCACTTTATTGTACATGGCCACAACTGAGGAAGTCTCCAAAATGTGCTGATAAAAATTGTATGTCCGACTCTGGATGTAATTAAACACTGCCTAATTGTTTTCCATGGTGCTCATTCTCTTTTCCTAATAGTACCTATAGCAGCAAAACTGATATCTTGGAGAAGGGCTTGTTTTTCTTTAAACAAGATGATGACTAAAACCTGTCTGCACTTAAAGTTGTTTGTTTGGATTCTATTCCTCAGCTTTTACTCAAGCAAAAACCTCTGATTTGGATTGTTAAAAGGGGATTTTGCTTGGATGGAGAAGGTTGAGCCCTAGAATTTTGTACACATTTATACAAGATGAGTAGGGACAAGTATGTTGGGAAATACCCATGTGCTCACCCATGTATTTTGAATTTTTCACTGTCCCTAATTTTTATGGCTTAAAAAAAAAATCCAGCCAGGGAAGAGAACAAATCAACCAACAGCTACACATTAGGGCTTGCTCAGTTTTGCTGCTTACCATATTTGAAATGGATTCAACATAAACAAAATACCAAACCCTGTGAGGTGGAGCAAACAATTAAAAAAAAAAAGATCAGGGAATTCTAAATAATTGGTACTTCCAAGGATTCTTTTTCAGGACAATCCAAGTGTAGTGCACAGCTTTTCCTTCAAAATGAAACAAGTCCAGAGGAGGCACCAAGATGATCAGAGCAGATGATGGAGCAACTCTGCTGGGAGGAAAGGCTGAGAAGATTGGGATTGTTCAGTCTGGAGAGGAGTAGCTTGAGGGTGACCTAATTGTGGCCTTCCAGTATATGAAGGGAGCCTGAAAGAAAGATGGAGAGAGACTGTTGACAAGGGTCTGGAATGACAGGACAGGGGGGAATGGCTTCAAACTGTCAGAGAGTTGGGTAAAATAGGATATTAGGAAGAAATTCTTGGCTGTGAGGGTGGGGAGGCCCTGGACCAGGTTGCCCAGAGAAGGTGTGGCTGCCCCATCCCTGGAATTGTCCAGGGCCAGGTTGGATGGGGCTCTGATCAAAAAAAGTCAACAGAAACAAGTAGAGAAGAAAATTTGCCCTCTGGCCTAAATAAATGAGGCACATAATATCAACAAGACATCATTAGCTTTGTAGATCAGAGAACACTATAGATTCATTATTACAGTTTTAGCATGACAGACCTAAAGTTCTGACTACCTGAAAGCTGAATCCAACACTTACTGTCCTTGCTACCAGGCAACCAAATATTGTCCCCTGCGCTGACATTTGAAAGCTGCTGCAACTGACATCTTTAACCTCAAAACTCTAGGGTAGAAAGTGAATCTCAGGTCACCAAAATTATAAGCTTTTCAGTATTTTCTAGTGCTTGTGTAGTCATGTTACAGAGAAAGGACTGAGTGTTGAAACCACCTACTATGAGTATATTGAAAGAAATGAGGCTAAAGAACAGAACGGTCATTTGAAGGTAGCCCTATTTATTTGTCTCCCATGTGTTTTCTAGCATGAAAGAATATGTGAGTTGACTATATCCAGAGTGAATAGAACTCTGAATCTCCTTTGAAGGTGCTGCTCACACAGAGGGTAAATTGTTTTAACTTTTTCTCTACAGCATTTGAGTAATGTTATCCATGACAGATTTACTGAGGGATTTATATATGTATTGTAACATAATATCCTTTACTACATAAACGTTTTAATCTAGACCTTTCAAAACAAAACAAACAAAACTCCCCACATCTTGAGATTAATTTTTCCATAAGGAACATGCCTGGTGGTTGTGTGGCCCTTTTTGCTTTTTAATTGGCCCATTAATTGCTTTTAAATCATGAATTTAATCCACTGCTTGCTCTCTGTCATGGTCCTCGATGAATGCACTGGTTCTCCCTTTCCTGTGGAGGTCAGATGATTCTGATATGATTCCTGTTCTTGGAACAACATGTGCACTGTGAATGAAGGCTCTTGTTCACTTCTAGATTTTTATTGATCTAACATAATTTTGCCCTTTATATTGACCGTAACAACTATTAAAATGCAGAACAATAATTCTGTCTTACGTATCATTTTGTATTATGCTGTGAACAAAGATGTGAAATTGCAGAAGGGCTTGCTCCTGTTCATATTCCTACTGGTAGCACAAATAACATAAATATTGTTGGAAATGGAAAATACATTGACCAACAAAGCTATGCTGTATGTTCCAGAACAGATGATGTACTTCTATTTGCTTAACTAAGGTGTAAGACAATTTCTAAAATCTAAGGGGTTAATATTGTGACCATATATAGGCAAGGCACGAGTGCTTCCATCTACCTGTGTGCTGTGGTTTCCACAGAAAGAAAACCCTGGTTCCTGATGTGGAGGGAGCCTTCTTACTGTCTAATGAGACCTCTGGAGACTTTTCTGGAGACATCCTGTGATATGCAGTTGTGTCACAAGCCAGTGTTTTAGGTCACTCAAAGAATCATTGGCAAAGGTATTGGCAAAAGCAGGTTTAACATAAAAGTGAAAACATGAAAAAGTTCACTGGCTAGGTTTGCTCTACTACTACTAGAAGGTTTAAATACACAGAAAAAGATTGCACTAAAATCTAAAATCAATCTGAAACTAAAATCAGCTTAAAAAGATATACACAGGGACTGGGGATGGAAGAGTATAAGGATAAAAAGGAATTAAGAAGACTATCCTATTGAGTCTCAAGGTTCAGAGGGGACTCTCTTGCAAACTTCGTCCTGGACTTGACCAATGGTTTAAGCCTCAAGGTTTAACAACACTGGAACTTAACAGCACTCAATCAGTAGCCTGACTTAAGAAATTTAAGGAAAGATTCTCTAGGATTTACTATAGCGTAACAGTGACTCATTTACAGGCCTAACTTACTGATGAATACAATGTATTTTGGCCTCTAAGAAAGCAACATTGTCAGCACATTTGCTGCAGTGTATTAACTCTCACACGGACTTAGGGAGTATGCATAAGGTGTTAGGTACTTACTTATGTACATGTGTACATGTTACTTGTGTAACATACCTGATGTACAAGTACGTTACAATTCCCAGCAAAACTGACTCAGGTCAGATGCCTTTGCATCTTCTTAGGGAGGTGAGGGCTTGAGCCTCAAGGAGTGAGGTATCGGCCCTGGCTCCACCACCACTGTCCAGTGACAGTACTCCAAGTAAAACAGACTTGAGAGTTCACTGGCTCTGAGAGGCCCCACTCCCAGGCAGATGCTGGTTACAGCCCACTGCAGTCTAGAACAGCTCAAAGAGTCTCATTCAGCACTGCTGGTTGCAAGAATGCAAGAGAGTTTGCTTTAGTCACAGTAATTTTCCAACTGGGCCGCAATTGAGGTCAGTAACTTTCACTGAAATGTCCATAACAAAAATGTTCCACTGGAGTTGTTATTCAGGCAAGAAGTTTCCAAGGCTGTCTGTTAGAAAGCAGGAGCTCATTAGCCAGCACAGGTTCCTGGGAGCAGTGTCTCCATAAGTTCAAGAGGATCTCAGCCCTGGTGCTGCTCATCAAGGCCTGATGAGCATTTCTAAGATCCCAGCCCTGCCCCAGGAGGGGGCACCACCATGACCCACCCTGCAGACTGTGAGTCCAGAAGGACTACTAAGTTTGAAAGATAGAATTAGATGGAGTTGATGACTTATATCAAGCGCCAGTACATGTTTACTTTTTTCTACAGCATCCTTGCAATGCCAGAGGTAAGTTATTCTTTGCTACCAGATGTGTAGCTCTGTGTGCAACACTTTCCTTCGATCTTCAGGCTTATCTAACTATTAACCTCACACTATAAGCCACACTTGCTGTTGTGTCCTGCAGTTAAGGTTGAGGGGTTTGTGCTTTCATTACCCTGGTGCTTTCTGAAGGCTGGTGAGCAGACAGTGGAAGGTCAGACCATGCCTGGGTGGAACCACACAGTGATTATTTCTTTGGTGTACTAGTGACCCTTCAACAATGTTCAAAAGCAGTAGGGAAGTGCAGGTGTGGGAAATAAGCCCCTTGATGTCTTAATTCAGCTGTGACCTGACCCCTAACATCACCTGTGTATCATAATCAAGAGGGCTGACAAACAACAGGCTGTAGAAAAATCGTGGCTTTGGGTTCTGTCTATTCCCTAAAAAGTAACAGCAGTCTGCTTAAAAAATGGGTGGCAAAAAGTGGGTTTCAGTTTAAAGTAATGAGAATTTGGTCTATACAGTAACTGAGTTTCAGTAGACTAGCTGAAATAAGTGTTAGATAAAATAATACTGAGAGAACAGAAAGTGAAATAGCAATTAAAGTGGAATTTAGTATATAAGGTCTGGTTGCAATTCCAGTATATACAACTGACAATAACTGGTCATTAATCATTGATTTACTTTGAAAAATGGTGACAAAATCTTTATATACAGCCAAGGAGGTTCATTTTCTCCCCTTGTTTTGGAGAAAATCAGTGAATCAAGACCAAAATATTTTCTCAGTTTAATAAATTTATTTTTTTTTCTGTGTTACACACAGTGTTTCATCAGAGTACTAACATATTCTCTGGTTTTCTTTCCAGCTGCTGTAGGTATAATTAAATGAATGGTGGGGTTTTGTTTTCAGTGGCAATAGAAAGATTTCTGCAAGTTTAAATTCACAGGAGAGCAGCAAAGATATAAATAATATTTATTTTAATGATGCATTGGGCTATGGTGGGCTTAAGCAGTGCTTACAGCTAACAAAACCTGTCAGGCTCTGTGAATATCTTTTTTAATTGAGGAGCACCTTCTGGCAGCCTTTGCTGTAGATCTTTCTGCTAAATTACTGGTAATTTTTTGCACTCTCGGAGAACTGTATAATTGGCCGTGGCCAAAGTGATGCACTGAGCAGCCTGATAGGAAATGGGTTCAACAAAACCATGTCTGCATGAACCCAAAACTGTAGCATGAAGTCAGAAATGAAAATGGCAAACTTATGAGAGAGTATTCGGCTGATTTTGTAGGAAAAGAAGCTTATTATTTATATTTCAAAGTGGCTGATAATAAACTGTTTTGTTTAATGTCTTGAAAGCGCCTGTTTTGCCATAGAGATTAAGATCCTTATCTCCTAGTTTGCCTCTTATTCGTATTATATTGCCAAAAAAAATATCCTTAGTTCAAAATAAAGAACGAAGGCCTGAGAGCACAAGACAGGTAAATTTGCATGTGACTTCTGCAGCTTTGTCTGCATATTGAACCGGTGATTTCCTAAACAGTTCCTTATCAAAAACCTTCTTTGTAATGTTTTTCTGGCTGTGCAAAGGATAAGTTGCCTTTAAGTCTCCCTTTTGTCATCATCATATCTGAGAGAAACGGACATTTTGAGATGTTTCTGAGGGTTTTGTCAATGCAAGAAGAGTTTATTGTTTCCTTTTTATTCACAGGGGAAATAATTATAGCTCATTAAAAATCATTCAAGGATCTTAAGATGTAAAGATATTTTCTAAGTGTCTTTAATACTTATGTGCATGTGGCATTTTATAAAATTATAGCACAATGCTTTAAACTGACAAAAGTTATTGAAAATGTAAATTTAACAAAGATAAAAAATGTGAAGAATCCCCTTTAAGAAGCTCAGAATCTACATACAGGGGTGGGGGTTTTTTGTGGTTTTTCTTTCAGAGTAATACTTCATGTTAAAAGGCATTTACTCCTTCTAAAAGCCTGTAAAGCAAGGTAGAATTTTGGCACAGCTATTGTATTTTGATTTTTTTAAAATCTAGAATGTCTCAGCTCTAAATATTATTTTTAATAACATAATATTTATTGTGGCTTACTTTGTTTTGTGGCAGTTATAACTGAAGCATTTTCCCCTTCTCATTGGAGTTTACAACTTGGAAATATTCAGGATTGATGGTGAGACCAAACAAAAGAAATTCCATGATTTACACTGGTGTTAGTTTTATTTTAGGATGCCTAATTTTCAGTTAAAGGATTGCATTCTAAGCATATTAAAGGTGACCTATGGTTGGGAGCTTCTGCTTTAAGCATGTTTAGTATTTCATGAAAGGCTTTTTCTGCACTTAGTAAATTGCATGATCTAAGTGTTTTTTGGTGAATAAAAACAGATTAAAGCAACATATTGAGAAGTAGTTGTTAATTTGCTGTGCTCTTTTAGTCTTGTATAGGATGAGTCATAAGCTATTGAGAAAAAATCACAAACTATTTCACTTATTAAAATATTAGAAGCTAATTTATTCTAGCGTTATTTGACAGCAGATTCAGAAAAGTCCTTCAGAAATCAATGTTTTTCATTTTCCTCCTGACTTGTCATGGTGTCATTAACATGAGAGCAATGATAGCCATGTGGAGAAGATTTTAATTGCTTTTAGCTACACAGAAAGTGTTGAAAGTCAGAAATCGCACAGTTGTATATACGCTGTTATTTTGTATGGGGTTTTTTTGGTGACTTTTAGGTAAACAGAAGTCCTTGCATTTTTAAAATTTTTTAAACTTTTAAGTCATTAAACTTCAAAGGAAAAAGTAGACATATTTAGATTAGTGAGATTAAAAGATGCAATAAGCATCCTGTGAGTTATGACTCTACTGGATAAGTCTTTTTTACAAATGTACAAAGTGAAATGGCATCCCACAATCTATGAAAATAAAATTAACGTGAGTCATTGTGGGAAAGATTTCACTCCACTGCACTCAATTTGTGTGTCTGTGATCTGTCAGTTTATCTCTAAGCTTGATGCATTTTCCCATATTCTTTGTCTCTCCTGAAGAAGTCTGTGGTTCAGGTTTCTGAATTCCTGTACTAGGCTGATACATGTTCTTCAGAGTATTTTAGAAGGCATCTTAGATTTCATTACATATTTTGTATTTGGCTCCTCATGGAAGTGTAACTCTGAAGCAGATCATTGTGGAGGACGAGGCATAACCATGTATTGTCTCAAACATTTTGACTGTTGCGATGGGAAAGTTGAGGTGGAAGGGAGGGTCGCGTGGAGTGGGGGCAGCTTGTGCTGAGGAAATGTCCTGCTCTGCCCTGAGACCCGGCCCAGTCCCCCCTCCCTGCCTGCGGGGGCTCAAGGGGGCTGAAAGGGCTCAAAGGGGCTGGACATCCAAGAGCAACATGTTAACCCTTTTCTTTTGATTTTTGGTGTTACACTTGAGACTCCAATTTTTCTTGGAGTCTAGAGAAAGGGGAATATTCAGGTGCTCTATTTTATGGGAGGCACAAATTAATTTCTCCTTTTAAATGAAACAGCTGTTAAAACTGAATGTCAAACAGGAAATATATGAGAAGGGACAGGAATACACAAACATAGCAAATGAAGAGAATAAATGTAGTAAATAACAAGGTAGTAAATTATCATAAAGCCAAGTATTGTATTCCAGCATGTTTTGACTTACACAGGGAGAAAAAGCGGAAAGAACAGAGAGTTTTACAAATTTGAAATTTCAAAGAATTGTTAGATATTGAAGAAAAACATCACCTAAACTCTTATTTTTATAAGTGACATGTATTTTAAGAGCTTTCAACTGGCAAAGGATAAATACTTTCTTAACCCAGCTTGGAAGTGCAGGGTGATCTTGGAATGTTTTAAGGCATATTTAAAAATTAAATTAAAAGTTCAGTGTGCATTTATAATAAAAATTCACAGGTATTCTAACTCAGAAAATCCATGGGAAAACTTCTTCATTATCTTCATATAATATTTTCTTTTAAGAAAACAAAGAAGGGTCTCTTGACCCTACCTACAGTGATCATTATTTTATATCAGGTGTTTACCTTTGAGTGAAAAGTCATGACTGTTCCTGTATATTTTTATATAGTTTGATTCACATTGCAGAGCATGATCTGGGCTTCCTCCAGATGAAAAAAGCCTGAGAGATACATTCAGTGGCTCATCCAAGGTGCTTGAGCCACTAGTGGGTAGACAACTTGTCCACAAGGCTTGAGATATTTGCAATGAAATGCCAAGAAAGAATGGAATTCACCAATTCAGACTGCAGATCTTCTGGCCCAAACATAGACATTTAATCTGTGGTCTATTTGTTATTTTTACATTTGCATGGACTGGTATTTGTGTCCAGAATAATAACTTTTGCGTGGACTTGGGGTTTGGAAGATCCAGATGTTTCACTGTGAAAATGATGACTTCTGAAGTTACTGTGAAGTGGGACTTCAAGTAAAGTGTGAGTAAGGGAAGGGACAGAGGCACCCTGAAATATGAATTGAAACTGCTGCATGGGCTTTACATGCTGACTTTGTCTCCCAAAGTGTCCCCCTCTCCATGCACAACTCAGGAAGATTCCAGGGTGAACCATCAGTGTCCAGAAAAAGGCATTCCAAAGTCTGTTGCCATTTTTCCCAATACCACAGATAACTTTCTTACAGACTCATTTCCAGACTGGATTTACTTTTTTGGAACACTTTCAATGTTCACTTTTGAAGCCAAAGGCATTTTTTTGTCACTTGCAGAATTACCAGACCCTGGGACTCCAACCTCTAGATTGATGCTGATTTTCACTGTGTAATTAACTTCAACATATGATCTGAGCTGGAGAGAGAAGTAAAAAACAAAAAAGTAAAATACGTGCTATGACCTAGAAAACAGATGTAGCTGTGATTTGCGTTTAATTTTTAAAAATGCTTAAAAAAATACCAGAATTTTCCAGATCCAGGCAATTTTTTTCTTGGAAAGGCACATAAATTGAAATAAATAGATATGTGAGAAAAAGCATCTCCCAAAGGAGTAACACGGAAAACAAAGAAAAATATCTCCCAAGAGCAAGGAAGGTGACCTGGAATGCTTTTATATTGATCTTGATTAGTATTTTAAACTTGTGGACATTGTTACAGCAGTGAAGATCATTTTCAAAATGACCCAAAGCTCTTGAGGAAGCAGCAGAAGATTGGACCATCACTCATTTTCAACAGCAGACTGACACTAAGTAAAGTTTCCCTTAAGCCATATGTTTTTTTCCTTTGCACTTTATTGTAAGCTTTAATATTTTAACTTTCAGTTGGTGCCTATAATGTGGAAAATGGTTTTGGGTGGTTTGTTTAGTGAGATAAAATGGCTGTTAGTACACTCAAAAGAATGTGTCCACTGCGGTGAACACACCTGAAATCACCTGAAATATGTGAAATGAGAAGATTAAATCTGACATAATAAATGCAGTTCAAAGGATGATGACAGACCATCTTCTCAGCTTGATTCTTCTCTCCATTTTAAAAAAGCTATTCCCAAGTTACTGCTAAAGGAAGGAAGCCCACAGAATCTTTCAACAGATAGTTCGACATTTAGACTTGATAATATATCAGATTCATTCCATCTTGCTTCTGTTAGAAGAATAAAGCCTGTAATTTAAGTTTTAATATGGATCATTACTATTAGTAATTTTTGGCTGGTCATTTAAGATCTGTAACTGTCACAGTGTGGTGATATAGTGGTTTTCTATATTTCTGTATAAAAATATTCTATTATTTTCTTTGGTATATAGACATCTAATAAAATCAAATCATTGGACTTATGTTTAAGAAAGCAGGTTCAGGGTACTTAATAACTCAAGGCATGAATCTAGGTAGTAACAGAATAATTACTTTCTAATTGGTGTGTGATTACATTTACATTGGCCTGTCACAACTATAACAGATATCCTAATTGCATCTCAAAATAGTGGTGATACTCCATCATGGTGCCTTCTGCTTACCTGAACAGAACAGAAAACTGTTTAATTACTTTGAAATCTGAGCTTCAAATTCTGGACATTCTCAACATTAAAGTTGGGTTTTTTTAGAATGGCAGTTTCTCAAGAAACTATTCGGTTCAAAACTAAGTTTGAAGAAAAACTTTATGGTGCAATGAGAGTCTGAAATTAAGCTCCTAATTGCAGGATATTTCTGAACTCTTCATTGTATACCATCAGGCTATTAAGGGTAATATCTTTTACATAATGATAGCAATTTAGTGAACATTTATCATTGAATATTTCAACTTAGAATGTTTTAAGCTACACTGCTAGTAAATTTTAGAATCTAAAAATGGTGCTTCGTAGCCCCAGGGAACCACTTCAGTTAAACTTCATGGCAGACAGAAGCACCTTGGGAGCGGGGAGGTTCAGTGTCCTGCTTGTGTTCCTCACCCAAAGAAGCAGCTTGGAAAGTCAAACAATTCTCACATCCAAGAGACTCAAAACTAATGAAATTCTGAATGTCCAACGTCCAATTAGACAATTCACGTTTTGCAAAAGTGTGGACATCGTGATATGTGCAGTTTGTTAAACTTAGATATTGCAAAAGCTCCTGAAGGCCTATGTGTGGAAATGGTGGTTTTGTTTCAAACACTGAACTGTGGGAGATATTAAAATGACACTTAAAAACATCATTAAAATAATAATTGTGTTCCATTAGAAAAAAATAATGAAAAAAGTTATCAGAGAAAAAAACTTATTTCTTTGTATTCTTAGGATACATAAAAATGTGGAAATAATTAACTTGTCTTTCATGTTATTAAACCCCATATAGGCTACCAGGCTAAAACTGGATTTCATAGATCACAGAAGGAAAGCTAAAATGGATGGGGAGATGAGACTAACATCTGCTAGATCCAACAAATTTTGCAGGGGTATGGAATCAGTGCTGCTGTTTTAATTATTTTTTAGCCCTCATCATTGAGAACGTGTATAGAAAGAACAAAAAAGCCTTTTTCTTTTTCATAAACACATTTAGACTTGTTTTATGCATATTCTATTTGTGACATATGCTTGCTTGGAGCAATGTAGTTTATATGTTTGATTAATCTCAGTAACTTAGGAAGCAGTGCCATGTGTCTTATTCCTGCTTCATCCATTAGTTCATAAATTATATTTGCAAGTATAAATATTTGCCATAACAAGAGCTGGTGTTTATACAAACTTCACAGATTCTTGGGAGTTTCTAAATTGCTCAGAAACCAATTGATTTAAAATTAATTTAGTTAAACAGAGAAGGAACCACAATGCATTCCAGTTAAAAATATATTAAAAACCTGTTTTTCATTACTCTGGGTCAGCTCTTATTTAGACAGGATGTGTTATGAGATTTTTATAGGCAAGGCTATTGGCTTGATTAGCATCAGCAGTGCTTATATGATATACAGGTAGTTGCACTGTTAACTGCCTTCCTGTCATCTAACACACATTCCAGTACAAGATCACTGAATAATTCTCTCTGCCTTCCTATGTGCTTTCTCCTGTCAATTAACTTTAGCTTCATTTTATTCTCCACTGCATCTCTCTATTCACTCAATGCTCTTCACTCACTTTATTCTTTATTGTTTCTAAACACGTGGAGAAAATTTTTCACTCTTCCAGTCACAACCAGAGAAATTGTTTCATGTTGTGGGGTATTTGCACCTTCTTAGGACAGTCTGAATTGAGGTATGGGAAAGCTGTCTTTGTTTTTCAATCCTTTTTACACTTTTTAATCCACTTTTTATTAAAAACCACTTAATTTTGACCCGTGTATGTTAGTGCGCATCTCAGTTCTGAATATCACTTAATAGCTTAAAAT
Source organism: Pseudotriccus pelzelni (assembly GCA_035584735.1). NCBI lineage: Eukaryota > Metazoa > Chordata > Aves > Passeriformes > Tyrannidae > Pseudotriccus > Pseudotriccus pelzelni. The sequence goes on from JAWMRA010000020.1 coordinate 90,133, forward strand.
AGGTGTGGTAAAAAGCACTTGAAACTTTAAGCATCGCTACAATGTCTTACTCCTCTACAGAAACATAAGAATTGCAAAATCTGCTGCTTAATTCAAGCCTCACTATGTTGAGGAACCTTTTTGAACAACTTTTTGAACTTTTTTTTATTAGCTAATAGCTTGAAAAGTTTTCAGCCCTCTTTTGTTTTTAAATCTGCTGCTGAAACACATATTTCTCTCTCATCTGTTCTGACTCACCTCTTTCCAATCCCTAATGGCTTCCCCCTGCCTGCCCTTGAGTTATAGACCATTTCTAAAATGCTGTATGACAGCACTTTCTTGCAGTGTTTTCAAAAAAGAAAAATTGGCTGTTTATCTCTCTAAGTCCTGAAAAAGAACTTCCTCTCTTAGCATTTTCATGAGGCAGAAGGCCAAGGTTGGTTTCTCATTCCACAATATCAGATGGAAAGACAGTATAGGGAAAAGTAATATAGATAACTGTTTAATCAAGGGCCCACTTTTGCAAAGCACTAATCTTTCCTTGGGGTAATAAGTATTCTGAGGTCCCACAGGAGGCAGAACACTCAGCTGTATCCTCAAAATCCAAAATGTAATGGTGGTTAGTGGATCAGTATATATAAATATATTAAAAATCACCATATGGAATCAAGACAGCAGGAGGGATTAGGTGACCCAGCATGGTAACTTACACTAATAATTCATAACTTCCTTTATTTCTTACATGCATAATAACCTGTAGTAGATATTGTGCATTTTCAGTATCGATTAGCAAGTCTTTAGTAACAATTTTCTCTGTGAAGGGAAATAATTGAACAAGTGCAACCAAATCACCTTTGATCTTCTAAGTGTCAGTTCAACATGGTGACCTGTAAGTCCATCACTATTAAGATTTTTTTTTTGTCTTGAATATATACATTTATATGTCTTTGGCATGTGATCTTTTAAAACACGGACATTAGAAATTGCAGTGTTGTAGCAGTGTTACACAAAGCTGTACCTGCCTTTCCCGAACGGGTTAGTTTAAAAAGCCAAGCTTATTGGTTTTTATTATTAAGCTGCAATCATACTAGTCTGAGGGAAATCTAATTAATTACTCTCAGTTCTTTTCAGCTTTTTCTTTTATGGGCCATTTATTGTGAAAATGTAAAGGGATGCCATATTTCTTAAACACCGTATTAGAAGAGTTGTTCAGAGATACTACCCTGAAGGTACCATTCAAATTATGCAAAAAGTTCTAGTCCCCTGTTGCTTCTTTTCCAGATTCTTTCTTCACCCACACTTTGCTCTGCTGATCAGCCTTTTAGGATTTCCTACATTATAATTCTGATTTCCAACTTTTGTCATCACAGGAAATTTTGCACTTGACTTGTGCTAAAACTCACTCTAGGGTTCTGCTAGAATGAGAGGGAACACTGTACAAACAGCATTTGTTCCGAAGTAACCTGGTCTTCCATGTATGACTTTCAGCACAGAATCATTATGGTTGAAAAAGTCCTCCCAGCCCATCAAGTCCAACCAGTGCTCATGAGTACGTGATCAGTGGAGAGCCTGAGGCACTGGTTAACACGCAGTTTTATGGTTTTGCCAGAAGGAAAAAAAGAATTCCAGCTGCCAAACTCACAGAAGATCAGCAGAGCCAGCCCTGTAACCTGCTGCCAAGAGTAGTCAGTGTTTTGAGTGCATGGAATCATGCAATTCCGAATATACTAAAGTATACAAGCACATGCTCTGTTTGTATGTATTTGTCAATCACACTGTGTTGTAGATACCAACATCACAGGAGTGAAACACTAAGAAATTGCACTGTAGAACCATCAACTATAGCAACCTGACCCACAAGGAGAAATACTGTTATAAAAGTATCAATTAAAAGGTAACAAAGCCCTGCAAAGGACATATATTTTGCAGAATCGCAGAATCGTTGAGGTTGAAAAAGACCTCCAAGATTGTTGAGTTCAACTTGTGCCTGATGCCCACCTTGTCTCCCAGCCCAGAGCACTGAGTGCCACAGTCAGGTCTTGACACCTCCCGGGGTGGGGACTCCAAACCTCCTTGGACAGCTGTAAGACACTGAAACTGTTAATGATTTACACATTCCACGACAGGGAACTTTTGCAGGCTGTGAAGAGGCAGCTGTTGGCCCATCAAAGCCCATTCCCCTGCCAATCCTGAAAGGGAAAAACCCTTTTCTGTGCCCCTCACAGGAACTCTGTGCAGGCCCAGCACACCTTGGGGGCTCGTGGCATGGCCCAGGACACTGTCCATGGATAGAAAAACTATAACTGCTCCGAGTGTGGGGGCTTCCCTTCCCCCCCAAAGGATCAAGGCCACCACTTCAACTGAC
>JAWMRA010000020.1:150731-167438 GCA_035584735.1 Pseudotriccus pelzelni
GTGAGGGTGGGGAGGCCCTGGCACAGGTTGCCCAGAGAAGCTGTGGCTGCTCCATCCCTGGAAGTGTCCAAGGCTGGGTTGGAGGGGGCTTTGGAGCAACCTGGGCAAGTGGAAGGTGTCCCGGCCTGTGGCAAAGGGTTCAAATGAGATGAGCTTTAATGTCCCTCCCCATCCAAACCAGTCTGGGATTCAATGATAATGCATCTAATTGAAATAACAGGAGTCAATGTAATAGGAGTGAATTTGAAAATATTCTGTTCTCCACTTCCAGCTTCCCATATCTTTGATAATTTCATCATAGTTACAAGTTTCGCTATCTTATTTTTAAGGAAAAATGTCTTTATGAAAGGTTTATGATTTTGTCTTTGTGCTCTTCAACATTTCATATATCTGCAGATAAAGAGAATGATCAAGGTTCAGTTCTTTTCTTACCAAAATCTTTTTCCCCTCTCTGTCTTTTTTTCCTTTTCTATTCTTTTGCAGAGTACTTGTGACACGGTACACTGAACTCAAGTGTGAAAGCACAAGGCAAAATTGCATAGTGTGATTGAATTAGTAGTCAAGAAGAATCAAGTGTGGTGGGAATACCTACTAACAGCTGAAAACCAGGAATCTGTAGCACTATTGTACTTTGCTGAAAATTGTGGAAAATCCTCTAGGTAAGTAGTGGTGTAAAACTAGCCATAGCTTATTCATTCTTGAATGGGTTGGATTTGGTTCATGTGTAGAGCTCTTAATCAGCAATTTCAATAACTTTTCTGTTTTTTTCTTCTTTTGATCCCCTAGTTTGTATCCCCAGTCCCCCCAGTACCTGAGGAGCAACTCGGTGCCCAGCCAGGCCATTTGGGGCACAGGGTCAACACTGTGGGGCCTATCCTCGATGCAGTGGGGACACAAACTGAGGCTCAGCCAGGCGAGTGGGAGCCTGATGGGGACATCTGGGACCACTGTGGGGTAACATGGGTCACTGGGAGCAACCTGGGGCACAAGGGGTCGGCTGGGAACCATATGGGGCCCCACGGCTGCAGTTTAGTGCTCAGAAGGGCATTTTGGGTTGCTGTGTTGATACACAAGACTAGACAGTAAGAGCGAAACAAGGAACGACATCAACAGATCAAACTGTGTTTCCTTTGCCTGCTAAAAGAGCAGCTCCCGGCAGAGACTGGCCGGGGAGCCGGGGGAGGTGCTAGAACCCCGCGGCGTTGGGGGAAGTGAGCCCTGGGAGGGGATGGGGGTCCCCGGAGCAGGGCCTTTGGCGGTCCCGGGGAGGGGTTGGAGGATGGGGCTGCGGGGACATCCCAAGTGTTCCGTGACACTGCCCCTGCCCCAGGTTCCCCTGCAGGACGCGGCTACGGCAGGAGAACCTCTGCAGGGACAGAGCCCTCCTGCTCCCAGTGCCCATCGTGTCCCGCCGCAGCCCCCTGGGCCGAGACGGAGAAGTCCCCCACAGACCCTCCGTCCCTGGGGGACCCTCGCATTGGCCAGCGGGACATCCGCTGCCCACGGGAGAGGGAAAAAGGACCAAAGCCAGGAGGCACCCCCGCCACAGCACGGGCTGGCCCTGCCTTCCCCCGCCACGGAGAGGAGCTGCAGAGAGCTGGTTCGCTCGCGGCGCCAGGAACTTCTCGGGGGACCTTGGCCCCGTCCTGGGCACTGAACGGGCTCCCCAGGGCAGTGGGCACAGCCCCAAGGCTGCCAGAGCTCCAGGAGGGTTTGGATGATCCTCTGGGGCACAGGAGGTGACTCTTGGGGATGGGCCTGTGCAGAGTTCGACTCGATGATCCTTGTGGGTCCCTTCCAATTCCGCGTATTCTGTAATTCTCTCTTTGAAGGCAGAGCCGAGCCCCTTCCCCATCGCCCCCCGCCAGCGCCGCTCGTTCTCCGGAGCCACCTCCGGGGAAGGGGCTGAGGCTGGAGCGGCACAAAGCCCCGGCCGGCCCGGCCCTGGCACAGCCTCCCGGCCCCGCAGCCGTCCCGGCCGATACAGGGGCATGATGGTTCCAGCAAGGCACCGCAGACGCCGGGAACGGCCAGGGTTGGACCCGCAGCAGCCCCAGGAACGCGGCGCGTCCCCAGCGCGGCCCGGGCGGGCGCTCGCAGCGGAACCGCGGGATGCGGCGGGTGGGAGCGCTCCGCGACCTCCCGGAGGGCTCTGCGGTGCCCGGGGGTCTGGCAGCTCTGCCCCTGCCCGCTTGCCCCAGAATAAACAGAGCCGGGGCTGTCGCGGGGAGCGTCCCGCGGGAGCCGGACAGGCCGGGAAGTTCGCAGTCGGCTCCAGCTTTGTTAAACCGCAGCTCAGTCCCTGAGGGGAAGATGGATAAGGATATAATAGGCTCATAACACAGGCGGATTTTTAGTGTTGCAAAATTTCTAGGATAGCTTCAAGATATTCCAATTCGCAGTTTGAGAAAGTTAGAGGAAAAAACATGCGACTAGTGTTAAGACTGTCTTCAAATGCCCTCTGAACCATGGGAACATAAGTTTACTGGAAAACTGGCTCTGGCTCTCCATGATGCTTCAGAAGACTTTGCAGTCTCCAATGGCTGGCCACCAGAGTTTAAACTTCATAAACTGAACTAGGTTTGAGCACATGATATTAAAACACTGCAACTGTAATATCACAGGGATGATAATATTTAAAAATTCTAGTATTTTTTTATATCGGTGTTTACTTCTTCACTAATTAACTTGCTATTGCTTTTTGACAGGTTTCTTTGTGAATTCTTATCTGATCTAGGTGGCTATCTGGCCTTATGTCCACTTTTATTCTTTATATCCACTGATATCCTTTAATCAGGTTTGCTTTTCAGACTTTCACATTGGGTTTTCATCACACATAATAAATAATTGATCGACCTTAAAATGAAACTCTGTTTTAACCACTTATCCTTTAGAGAGGAAATCTCGTATCAGTGAAACTTCTTTTTAAGTTCCACTAATTTGAGGCGGCTGTGTCCAAGATTTCTTATTCAACAAAGCAGATATGGGCAGTCCCACTTCTACCCAAAAATATTTGGGCATGTGTTTCAGCCCACTGAAAGTTGGTGTTGGTTTTCTATGCTTAACAGCTTTGTTAAATCAGGATTGCAATGTCTTAAAGTTCCTCAAATTCTTGTTTATAAATAGGAATTATCTGAATCTAGAATATAACTTTGTTTTGCTGCATGAAGCATTCATATGTAAAATCAATTTATGTGCATAGAAATGCAAAATCAATGCACAGAATGATCTTCCAGATTCCAAGAGTGCCATTGTCATCTAATCTCTCATGCTCTCTTGGTATCAAATACATTAAATTCCTTTTCTAAATAACCTCTATTGAAAGCAGGTAAGTGACTTATCCTTTCACATGGTCTTAAACTTAGTATGTTTACATCTTAGCAACTGAATTTTTATAACGTAGCAATAAAAACTTTTTTGATATGCAAATGAATATGAACCTGTGTTTCTCACTTGTAGGAGGTGAGCACATCGTATTTTTAATTTTAATGTTTTAATTGCTTCACTTGATTTTAAACAGAAAATTGCCAGATTCTGATGATGTCTATGTCTTTATTGTGATCCACAAGCCTTTTCATCTTATTTTCTTGTGGAGGAAAGTGAATCAGTGAATGGCTGTGTGGGTGTTTGGCACTTGGCCAAGATCCACCCACCACAAACTCAATTTGAATTGTTACCTCATGGACTATTATTGATGTTTGTCCTTTATCAGGTAGAATTACCAATTTTGGGGTGGATTGATGAAACACTAGAAATTGTTTTGGCATTTTATTAATGACCTTAGCTGTCATTGCAAGACTGTAAGTCCTTTTAACATAACAAATATTGAGTCCCTTCAAAGTGTATTTCAGGACAGTTTCTCTTCCTTAAATTCCCTGCATAAAACCAATTTTTGCTAATCTTGCTTCTCAGCACATGGCAGATCCTTTGCTGACTTTTGGTTTTGTCACTGGAACTCAGTGCAACTCTTGAAGGGCCTGAGGCATCTTAGCAGGATTTAAATAAATGTTTTCATACAAATGGTTAAATTCTGATTCAGCATCTGGATAATCTGGTATCAATAGATCCAGCAACTGTGATAAATCCAGGTCAGTGGATAATACACATTCAAATGTTTCACAGGAGAACAGCAAATTGCAAGTTCATCCTACTATAGATAAGTACCTTTTCTAGTTAATGACGAAGCTGTCATCCTTAATCCCTCCTTGAGTCCAGAAGTTCAAGTGGTGGATTTTACTGTTTCCTGGTTTGTTGCTTGTTTGTTTGGGGTTTTTATGTTTTGGGTTTTTTTTATTTCTTAATTTCTATGCACATCATAAAATCATCCCACTTGATGGACAACGGGAAGGAAACACTGGAGGAGGATTAGACTCTTCCAGGGCTATTCCTCACAAAGCGAGACTAAATGAACAAGCCTTACTGATCAATGTAGGCCCTGTATTCATAAGAGAGAGTGCATCTGTCTGTCCTGGTGTGTGATGTACTGGGTAATATGCAAAGGAGTAGTGATTTTCTCTAGATACAGACTCTTATTTTTGAACAAATTTTCCCTGTCTTTGTATCTTCCCTTTTTTATGACAGATTTTAAGATTATTTCAGTGCAATATCACACTGATAATTTATGCTTTGTTGTTTTGTACACTGCCTTTGAATATGAGCTCTTAAACAGTTTATAGTAGAAAAGAAGAATGGAGGGTTTTTTTCCCTTGAATATCCTTATTTATCAATTAAGGCTATTTAACTGGTGGGGGTTTACTTGTTATATTTAATGGCAGTAACTTTCACCATTTTACATTAATCAGAGCAGATAGGTGTGGTGATAAGTGGAGATTTGAGTATAATCAAAACAAATTAACTGCTCTACTTAAAGACAAATATTTGCAGAGACAATAGGGAAAACATATGCCCTGTGCAATGAACAAAAAGAGTTTGTAAATGATATATAAACAGAAAGGAGAATCTTTTTTGACTGTTTATTCAAAACATCTTTCTTGTACTTATTTCTGCAAATGGTGTGATGCAGAATACACAATATAGTGGTGACTTTCAGAGGAGGGTGGCTGAACCAGGGCACCTCTGTGGTTTTCAATGTTACAGTGTCTGTAATGCAGGTCTTCCATGCAGCTTAGCAAATGTTGAAGTGGATCTTGTTTAAGGCTGGGAGATGCCCAGGCTCCCACTCCCTCTGTTGAGGATGCCCTGACTGCTTCTCACAGCTGAAACCCCTGATGCCTGCAAAGCTGAAGCAGATCGTGGCAGTTCCGTATCATTCCTGAAGGGGTCCAGTGCCACGACGTGCCCACACTGACCTTGGCTTGTACAGGTGAGCTCAACATAAATAACAGATGTGGAACATTTACACCTTTTACCTTCTTGGAGGAAACCATGACATTCAGGCATCTGGGAAAACAATCCTCAGTCAATTCCCTTTCAAAGCAGGCCCTGCATTGGCTAAGGGAGCAGGGCTGAGTGTTTCTGCATTCCTCTCTGACAGACACTCACTCCTCTTCAACTCACCTTGGTAGCTGATTTACCTGCTAGTATGGTGGGTTTAGTTGTTTCTGTGAGAGATCTGAAATGCCTCACTGCAGGTTATGGGTTTCACTGTCTAAATCAGCAGCTTGTATGTTCACAGCCCTGCACATTCTATTCAATGCTGATCTCCTCATGCCTCACTTTAGGATCTCAGGACCCTGTACATTCCTAGTTGGTTGTTTTCCAGATAAACTACTGTGATCCTTAATATGATAATATCAGTATCAACACAGTTTATAACATTTGTTGATTCAGAAGATGTTACTGCATTTGGATAATTTGTAGGCATATATAAAAGTAATTGTAGCTCTGGGCTGTGAGTGGAGAAAGTCAGAAGTAGAACATACACACACATCCCTCAGAAGCAGCTGAAGAAATTAATTTGTAGATCATAACCAAGGTTTTGTCTTGGGAACTGCCAATGTTTTTCTTAATATATGCAAGCAGATATTATACAGTGTACATTTCTGACCATGGGTAGATTTAGACAGTTATTCTTGCAGTTGTCACCAGCGCTAGGAGAGTGCCAAGACGTTGCTTTTTACGCAGTTTTGTTGCCTAATGTAACCATAATCTCATTACAGAGGAGAACGAATATAGTTCTCACAGCACAGTGACCTCAGGGCTTGGAAGACACGGTGTGGAAAAGGACCTCAGTACAGATAAACTCTATGGCTTCTGAATTTCCTTCTCTTCAGTATATCTGAAGCTGACATTTTGTGATCAATATTGTATCAGTAGATGGGAAAGGTGGCAGGCCAGAAATGAAGACTGACTGACAGAAGAATGATGTTTTGACCATCCTCGGGGAAGAGCAGTGACTCAAATGAGAGAAGTCCTGGCTGGGATTTCACGGTATTTGCCTGTTATAGAAGCCATAGGAAAGAAAACCCAAAGCAAAATTAAATTCATCTCTACAGAAGAGGTAGAAGCAGAATAGTGCTTCAGTAGTGGGTTGACCTTGGCTGGATGCCAGGTACCCTTTAAAGCCACTCTCTCGTTCCCCCTCTGCAACTGAAGAAAGGAGAGAAAAAAAAACAGCCAAGGATTCATGAGTAGAGGTAAGAGCTAGGAGAGGCCAGTGACTGATCACTTTCAAGGGCAAAACAAACTCAGAGTGGGGATAGTGCTTAAAGGTGTTACTAACAGGATCAGATTAAAAGGGTGAGAAGTAAAATAATCTTAAAAACACCTTCCTCCCACCCCTCCTTCCTTCCATGTTCTCCCTGCTCCCCCCCAGTGGTGCAGGGTGATGGGGAATAGAGGTTGTGGTCAGTTGTTGTTTCTGCCGCTGCTCAGGGAGAGGAGTTGGACCCTTCCCCTGCACCAGTGGGGTCCCTCTCACAAGAGACAGTCCTGGATGGACTTCTCCAGTGTGAGTGAACCCCTCAGGCAGCAGTTCTTCCCAACGTGCTGTCTCGTGGGTCCCTGCTCCACGGGGTCAGTCCCTCACAGATGAGCTGTACCGGGTGGGTCCCCCACGGGGGCCACGAGTCCTATTCAGGCAAAACCTGCTCCAGCCTGGGCTTCCCTCTCCGCGGGCTGCAGGTCCCTGACAGGACCTGCTCCATCCTGGGCCTCCCACGGGGTCACAGCCTTCTTCCTTCATCCACCTGCTCCAGCCTGGGAGCATCCATGGGCTGCAGGGGGGTCTCTGCACCCCGATGCTCCCCCAGGGGCTGAGGGGCCTCAGCTCCGGCTCCTGCAGCACCTCCTGCCCCTCCTGCTGCACTGACCTTGGGGGTCTGCATTTCTGTTCCCATGTTCCTACTCTGCTGTTCCCTGGCTGGAATACTTTCTTCACAATAGCTTTCTTTACTTGAAATATGTTATCCCAGAGGTGTTCCTGTTGCTCCTGATGGGCTCAGCCTTGGCCAGCGGCAGGAAATCTGTCCTGGAGCAGCTAGAATTGGCTCCATGAAACAGGGGAATCTTCTGGCAGCTTCTAACAGAAGCCACCTCTGTATCCCCCCTGCTATGAAAACATAGATGTGTTTCAAGGTCACCTCCAAGATTTTTGCCTTTTCATATTAAGTGAGTGGAAAGGAGTCTTAGAATTCTTGTAGTAATCTGAGCATTTGAACTAGAGGGGAGGGAAGACTTCTTTAAAAGTTCATTCCAAAAAGGTGCAGAAACACCAAATATTGTCATGTACATTTATTTTTGAAAGATAAAGGATTCTTTTTAACACAGCTAATCCTTGAAATATTTGTAACATGCAGCAGAAATACTGGAATGCAAAATGTTCTCCCTTAGTTGTTCCCCCGCTCCACCTTTTTAAGGGAAAGAATTGGTAAGTAATCCTTCCAAAGTCTCTGGTGGCCATGATGTTCATCTAAGGTATTGGACAAACATGCAGATTAAAACTGGATGCCAAAACAGGCTCGAATTGGATGGCTGCAGATCTCCCAGCCCAGCTGTTTGCTTTGCTCTCCTGATGAATGATCAGCTTCCTCCTCAGGGTGAGAGATTATTTCGTGAACCAGCTCTTGAACTAGTACAGATTGTACTCTTTTATATTAAATGAGTGGAAATTTGGGGGTTTAAACTAGAAGGGCATAAAGACTTTTTAAAAACTTTATCCCAAAGTAGATGACAGGTGAGGAAACACATTGGATGTGCAAGATTCCTTAGGAGAAATAAGCAGTCATCTATTCTTGTAGTTTCACTATGTACTATTTGAGGAAATAAAGGCTGTATTTTCTCTCAGGTAAGTCTAATTAAAATAATTACAAGTGTTGGAGCAGTGGTTCAGGGACAGGGAGGGAGATTCCTTTAAGATAAGCTCTTCCCCCCAGGGCCGTGATGTCTGTAAAGGTACCTGCTCACAGATATGATCCACGGGGACTTCACTGCCCAAAAGAGATTCTGGGGGTATTTCCTGGGAGGCCTTTAGTAATTTGTACAAAGGGGATGCAGAGCAGGATAAATTCACCTGTGCAAATGAGGAAAAGAGGTATGAATTGCTCTCTTTCTTTGTTTGTGCTGAGTCACTTCATCGGCAACCCTCCCTCCCTCTCCTCTCCAGTGTAACTTATTCCTTGCAAGTCTCAGGTAAAATGTGGTGGTTTCTACATTTTTATTTTTTTAGAGACTGTCATTGTGCATAATACTATTAACTCTTAATTTATTCTTTAACTTATTCAAGAATGATCAGCCAGTTCAAGAAAGAAAACATTTTATTTTCAACATGGTTTTCTTGGTTTCTCAACTGACAAGCAGAACAGAAAAAATGGTGATCATATTTGAAATGAATCAGTGTTCATTGGTAAGTACTGTACACCATCCTGTGTCAGTAAATATTTATCATTGCTCAAATAAGAGTCTGCTTGAGTAAAGCAGAGATTTTTATTCATGTGAGCATCTACTAACAGAGTGAAGTGATTTGTTAAAGTCAAGTCAGCCAAAGGAACACCTGGAAGAAGATAACACTTAGATTTGTGTAGAGAACAAATATGAAAGAGTTTTGGTCCCTCAAATAGTCTTGCATCTGTGTTTCTTTCTTATATTGAGTGTTTTGTGTGTTTTCTGGATGAGTTTTTACACCTCTGATCGACAGACCTATTAGTTACCTGTGATCTTGGAACTCACTAGTTGTATTAGGCTGCTGCTGGATTTGGTCAAAGAACTTGATGTTTGTTCCAGGAGGGATCTGAATGGCCCCAGGGGAAAATGGGAAACATGAAGCTTCTATTGCCCATTCTTTCCCCCTCCTTCTTTCTTCTTTTCCCTTTCTTTCCCCCTGCTTTTCTTTTCTTTCACAGGAAGGTCTAACATGTATGGTCTGAGGAGACAGCAAAAAATGTAGAATGTTGGCTTCTTGTTTCTCACATTAAAGAAATACAACCCTTGTACTGCCACTTATTATAAAATTTACATATCAGCCAACAAGGGTGGAATATATTAGAAATTGTTTTCTGACTGTGTCACAGCACATTCTTATTTTTATCCTGGTTACTTGTTTTTTAATCACTATTTGTTTGTATTAAATATAGGCTTGTAAACTGCTTGAATCTTTCCTTCAGGAATAATTTAATCTTGGGGAATATGTTCTCTGACATCATTCATGACTTTTAAATGTTCTTGGTCAACCCATGGAACAACTTTGGCATTTAGAAGTTGTTAATTTAGAAGTTGTTAATTACTGTGTTTCTGGATTCCTCCATGAATTTAATCTCTATAAATTATCATATACCATAAAAAGGCAGAAAACTTATTGCCAAATTAGAACCTTTAGTATACCAATAAATTTTGATGACAGTGCTGTAAAGAGCAAAACTTTCCTGTGCAATAATTCCTTTCACATGTGCCTCACTGAGCTGCTTATGATACCGTTTCAAAAGAATAATTATAGTATAACAGATTTACGTAGCCTAGAATGCTCAAAGGGTCCTTTCAACTACTGCATCTTTACTGTAATAATGTCCTGTGCATGAAAAAAAACAATAGTCATTGAAAATATTAATGATGATGTGCTGTGCTTCTGGGTGTTCAAACAGCACCAACATCTGGAGGAGTCTCCTTGGTTTTGTGTGGGTTTTTTTCCTACTAAAGAAACATCTTTCTGATTTTATCACTGTGATTTTATACATTTACAGTATTAATTAGTGTATGCCACTGGCAGAAAAAAAGACCTCAACTAGTGTGATGTATTTAGATGTGTAATGAAAAGACATATTAAGGGATATGCACAGCTACAGATCCGCTATTTGGTATAGATCTTACAGAATCACAGAGTGGTTTGGCTGGGAAGGGATCTTAAAGCTCACCCAATTCCAGCCCCTGCTGTGGGTCAGGGCTGGAACTTCCATTAACTTCCACAGACTTTCCCCTAGCCCAGGTTGCTCCAGGCCCTGCCCAACCTGGCCTTGGACACTTCCAGGGAGCCAGAGGCAGCTATAGTTTCTCTGGACAACCTGTGACAGGGCTTCCCCACCCTCACAGGGAGGGATTTGTTCCCAATATCCCACCTAACCCTATCTAACCCTGCTCTCTGTCAGTGGGAAGCCATTCCCCCTGTCCTGTCACTCCAGTTCTTGATGAAGAGTCCATCTCCAGCTGCCCTGTAGGCCCCTTCAGATACCTTAAGGGCTTCAATCTTCACCTTGTTATTAGTCTAATGGCTTTCTCTGGAACATGGAAATTATTATCTGGATCACAAGAAGATTTTGATTGTTTGGAATGGGGGTAATCTCATGTAACTGGAAATGTTCACAAATTAGATATCACCTGAGAAATAGGTGCCATTGGAATTAGTCTTTTAGGCTGCCTTCATAGTTCAGAGGTAGGGACTCCTGCAACATGATTTCTTACCCCTAGACATCTTTAGCCACTCACTACAGGATGACATGAATCATGCTGTAAAAGGTGCCTGTTTTACTTCTCTGACTTGAAAGCAGTGGAGGAGACCAGCTGAGCCATGGATGTGTTTAGCTTAACAGTAAAATTCCAGCTGTTGGGTGGTGGTTGACAGAACTTAATTTTTTTGTTTTACCTGCCTGTGAAAGTTCTCTGTGAAGATTAAAATCTCTTGGACAGTGGAGATATGTTGTTCTTCCAGTTGGGAGGAAGACTAGACCCCATCTAGGGTGAAATAGGAGCTGAAGAAGAGCAGAATTGGGTAAACCCAGTAATTTTGTGACAGTAAACAAGCACATGAGTGGCTGCACTGATCCTTGGAGCAGAACATCAGCTCACTGAAGAGGGTTTGCAGGATTGGGAGGGCAAGAGATGCGCCAAGTTAAAGAACAGGACACCTAAGCAATTATCTCAGGATATAAGAGGCTCAGCTAATCCAGCAGAAGAACTGATATCAAGACTTCTTTATGTTTAATAAGACTAAATAACAAAAGGGAAAATGGCTGCTCATGAAATTACATCCTCAAAACACTAATTAAGGTGTTTGAGCCCTGCCTAAAAATGACTGCAGTGGCTCAGTTTCACGAATCTGGCTTCTCCGAGTACCATAAAGGCACTGTAATTGCAACTCTTTAAATTTTCACACCATGGTTTGATTCAGTTAGGACTCTCTTTTGAGTACTTAAGCCTTGCATATACATTTTTAACTTCAATTGCTACAGTGAATTGTATTATATACCTCCTAAAGATGTAATATAACTAAGTATCACAGTTTTGTGCATCAGTTACACATGCACAAAATATAATTACACATTATCTAGCTCTTTCTTCTACTATAAAACTACTGATATTGGAGAAAACAGTGTTAGCAGCAAGGGAAAGATATCTTATGAGGATTTATTTTAACTTTTTCCGTGCATGTTTTAGTTGTTCATTCTATTGATTGTGACTTAATTGCTATTAATCACCCATGTTCTAATACTGCATTTTAGCTTGAGATAAACAATCTTTATCCTTAGATCTGATATTTGTATTCATGGAGTAACAATAACCAAAAGGCAGATGCTTCTCAGAGAGAAGAACGCTGAGTGGCAGAGGGGTTAACATCTATCCAGCAGTAAAGCTTAAAACCTCCTCCAAAATAAGTTCTGTGGTTGGCATTGATCCTCACTTCTTAAGCCAAATATTAGGCAGTGGATATTGCAGACTATTCACAGAGAACGAATTAGGCCATATCAGTTTATACAGGACATGCAGCACTTTCCTGTGAAACACCTGTTTTCATTTTCTCTGGGTCAGAACAAAACAACTTTAAGATGGACTTGATCCAATGCGTTGACTTTTTAAACAGTCAGCACCAAGACACTTCAAACAGTGCCCTGAAGTCAATGATGTGGGTCTAATGATGTAAAAACACTGAATATTCAGTTTAAAGGGCTGTCACACACACGCTCTGTGTGTGGAACACTATCTAATCCTCATCCTTCCTGCTTTTGCCATGTCTGAATAAAACCCCTTGTTTGTACTTGAAAAAGACTATTTAGGAAAAAAACCCCTATTTTAGCTAGAGGTAATGTTTACTGAATATCAGTAGCAAAATAAGATGGGTATAGCTGTTTTCTGTAAACAAGGAAACTATAAAAATAATGAGATAAAGCATGGAGTTAAAGAGACAAAATCACAAAATGTGAACTTCTGGCAACTCACTGATTTTCTGCATTTAGCCTTGAGTAAAGTGACTTCAAAATACTGAGAGAAACTATACTGAGAAATTATTACCAAGCACACTGATGAGATCTGTTTTAGTGAGAAGAATGATGGCCTATTCAAATTTGACCCATAATTGACTCAAATGCAACAACCATCTTCATCCTGACAGATGAATAAAATTCTGAATAATTGAAAGAGTTAAATTCTGTAAATAAAACCCCATAGCCATATCAGACAATGTGCTTGCAATATCAGCAAGTACTTTGCATGTGCTTTGTGCTACAGAAAAATCTGAATTTTCACCCTTCTTGTCACAAGAAAGGAGAAATGAAAATCAAATGAGATTTCTAATATATAAATAATTTTTCTGGTTATAATTGCAGGTTGTTCATAGCACTGTAAAAATCAGAGATTGTTCAGGTTATGCTTTTGTTTGATTTCTGCTCCTTAATGTTTGAGACTTTCAATTCCTAAAGTCAGGAATTCTGATCTGCTCTTCAGAACAGGACAATGCATAGTTATATACAATGTAATTTGAATATGTAGAGATCTAAAATTTATTTTAAATGCAGCCATATGCAACTTCAAATATGCTGTTTCTTTTTTCTCCCAGTTCTGGTCAATAATGAATGAGGTTTAGAATTTAAATCAAGACACAGTGGAGTTCTTGTGATACATTATTGATAAAGCACACTTATTGTAACAACATTTTCCAAGGGAAAACACAGTATTTGTTGGCTATGTTAATGCAAACTCTAACATAAGTCTATATTAAGCTTATAAAAATAATTCTGAGTACGTTGGAGGAGGCTTTATAGACAGCTTTTAAATAATTAGATGAAAAAATGCAACTTATTACCTTAGTGAATAAAATCTTATTCTATGAGTAGGTCTTCAAATTCACTTTCCCATATGGCTCAAAAAATCCATGATTATAATGACGTGTTTCAGAATATAACAATCAGAAATATTTAGTAGAAATTGTAGGATTTTTTTCTTTCATTTCCCAATGTCTTATTGAAACTGCATAGAAGAAATAAGAATTTCCAGCTAGAAAAAGATAAAGGACTTCCTTGTAACTTTCCAGAGTCACAAAACAATTGATCATTCTGAATCAGGTCAACTTCACTTACTGTTTCTAGTGCTGTTGGAATTCAAAACTACTTTCAGAGCTTCAGCAACGGGATGCTCTTGTGAGGATCCCCCAGTCTTATAACCTGTAGCACTTCTATTTTGAGACATTACATTCGCTCTGCTCACTTCTAGGTAATTTCCACTTGCAATGTATCCAAGGGAATGTGCTAATATATAATTCATGAATAGTGCAGTCATCGTGATCTATCCACGATGTGGAGCTTTGACAAGGATGATGTGACCTGGAGTTTAGATGAGTGATGGTACCAAAACGCTAAAGTGGTGTCTTCTCAGCAAGTCACTACATCTTTCTCCTGAGTGTTTTGGCATTTTAATCTTAAACCACTTCATGCTGAAGAATGTATATATATTTTAAATTATACAAACCCTAAAGTTGTTTGGGAACTACAACTTGCTCACACAGTCCTTCAGGAATAATGGTGTTCTGGTTTACCATGTTTTAACATAGTTAAATTACTTTGGGAGTAGTTATTACTGTATTAACAGATTTGTGTTTTTTAATTTGCCTTGACTTGGGTAATGCTGACAGTCTGAGCTCTTACCTGAGAGTACTATTTGGAATAGGAAGTTCATATCTTTGAGAGATAATCAGGAACAAGATGTGAGTATATTAATTGAATCTACCTAGTTCCTTTTCAAGAGGAAAAGTCTAAAGAGAAATGAAAGGGGATAAACCAAGACACGTTAGCTTTCCTTGAACAGTTTGAAAATAGGGAAGGCAACTAGTATTTTGGATCCTAATCAGGAAAAATTATATTTAATTATGTTATGCCAGGTTGTGGGCATTGGCATTCACAATTCTGATTATGCATAAATTTCTGTGAGTTACAAAAAAAGGAGGAAAATAATGTGAAACAAAACCCTACTGATGGGTACAGGATCAGGCATGAAGACTTTGTATCTGGTAGGAACTGTGAATTTTTTTCTTTTTTCCTTTTCTTTTCCCCTTTAAATTGTTGTGTTGTTTTTTTTTTTTTATTTTATTTTCTGCCTTTATGACTAAACAATCTTTTAATCTTTTCAACATTAAGTTTCACTGGGTAACTTGTAACATAAGCTTTTCGTGTGTGGGAACTGATTTGTTTAATAGTCTGCCTTGGTACAGAGAACCTTCAGACTGGGTGAACTGGAAGCTCTAGGGAGGGCGCTGATGTAGAGTTTTGATTCTCTTTGGCTTCTTTCAACAGCTAGATTTTTCCTATGGTTTGAATTTTGTGTGTATGTGTAACCAGAAAATTAATATTTAAAAAAATATAAGACAGCTCTACTAGTCTAAGAATGTGATACTACATAGGACTGTCCATGGAGTAGGGAAAACCACAGGATGTCACTTAGAACTTTTACGCATTGCCAGTAATTAAATATGCTTCAAGAGTTTCCCTTCCCTTTTGAGTGGACTTTTTTTTTAAAAACAGTTATTTATATTAATAGATTATTTAATTCTTCCTGGCTGTATGTGTAGCAGTATTGCTCTCAGGAAGAAGCAACGTTTTCTATATTAATCAAAACGTTGATCATTTTCAAATGCTTTTAAGTTATGAAGTTAACCTTTAAGATATCCATGTTCCTCTTATTTGCATCAGTTGAAGTCACCGTGCACGTTCCCAGATGGCTGGTACCGCAGAGAGAGTAGTATTTCCAATCTAAATAGATAAATCTGTGTCCGTTAATATCAAATCTCATCCCATTATATTTACAGGGCTAATAAGACATGGATGGATGGTGAGCACAGCCTAAGAAGTGTGTTAGCTTTCAGCATGCTTGGCAGTGGTTAAAATGTTAATGAACAGCATTAGAAGGGGAATTCTGCACTACTCAGGAAATCTTCTTGACATGAAGAAAAAGTTAATTTCAGCCCTGCCTCATTAATCAGATCAGCCCACAGTTAAGAAAGTGTCACCGAAGTATGTTTTGCTTTCTGCTGGGTGCTGCTGCTGAGGATCCTGACGTACAAAATAGAAGTAATTGAATTTGTGCTAGGAGGCAAAGGCGGAAGCAAAAAGCAGTGGATTGGAATATGCTTTCTGAGTGACCTTTGTGGAGAATGCCCTGGGCACCTCCATGTGGTGGCTGTCAGCACTAATGCTGACTGCAGATTCCAGATTGTTTAAGCAGTCACACACATGAATTTTGCACGTGTCTTGTCTGCCACAGATCATGTCCATAGTCTCTGCATCATAGCAGGGAGCAACAATCTTCAGATTTGAGGCATTATCCAGGGGCACCTCTGGCCTCTGTGTGTTCACCACTGCTGCTGTATATCCTGAAGGTCCAAAGTAAAAGTAACTTCTTAATGTGCTGTTCGAAGACTAGGCAATGAACTGAGATTAAGACTTCCCAGTTGACGGAACGGACTACATTTTGGCCGGTTTTTTGGTAGTATTCTGGGAGGGTTCTGCAGCTTCACAAGGAAAAGCCGTCCAAGGAACTGGCTTCCCTGGTAGACAATCCATGGATAGCCCATAATCTGTCTTAGTTATTATACCTTGTCACCTAATAAAGCATGAGCAGAGCAGATGTTAACCAGTAAACCTGGAGTTTGTGGTAAGCTGTGACAGTGGTATGGCAAAACCTGTTCGTGTCCATGAAATAATAAATAAAGGAGAACAGGATCACCATAACCTTATGTAAGACCCAAAACTTAGGCCTGTGAACAGGAACACTTAACTTCCTTGATTAGCTCCTCCTTTCTGAAACCACCAAGAGTACCTGGACTAACTCTGGTCAGGCGGTTTGTTGCTATACTAGAAAAAGATATGTACCTTTCTAATCTGGCACGAAAGAAATTTAGACTTGTTATGTAAAATCCTTTCAAGGCGATTGATTTTTATAATGACACTGCTGTTTTTATCATAGCAAATTGTTATAGTATCATATTGTCCTAGTTAGAACAACTGGGACCAATTCATGGGTGTAACCCAATCTATGTATTCTATAGCCCTCCATGCC
>JAWMRA010000020.1:215968-226148 GCA_035584735.1 Pseudotriccus pelzelni
GACTCTTGGGGATGGGTCTGTGCAGGGCCAGGAGTTGGACTGGATGATCCTTGTGGGTCCCTTCCAGCTCAGCATATTCTGTGATTCTGTGACAAAGTAGTGGAAAAGTGTGATGGGGTTGCTTGTCCTTCTCTACTGGATGAGGGAAGGAGAGGTATCGCCCAGATAAAATACAAAGCAAGAAATGTGTGGCTGTTCCTTCCAGGTGCAAATTTTTTTACACATTATTTAGTACTGGGGCTTTGTAATTTTGCTGCTAATTAACTGAGGCTTCAGTTTACGTCATCCTGCTACAACAATAATCATGTTAATTTAAAGGTCATATTAAATTATTTGGGCCTTAGCTCCATAATGGTTGATTCTAACAACACTATTTCAAGACAGTGATATTGTTTAAAATTTGTAATGCACTTACATTCTGGCAAGGAAGTGTTTGTTCCTTTGTGTTGAACAGTTTGCTTTTATGAAGATAATTATTATTTTTCTACAGATCCCCTCTTTTTATGCATTTGCAGAAAAAGTGCAGTTGGCTGTTGTAAACGCTGAGTCACCATTTGTAGGTTGTAAAGTGGGGTGGTTTGGTAATACATACGTAGAGGCCTGTAATGAATAAATGAAATTTAAAAAGGGGAAAAAAGCAAAATGACACTTGATCTGGCTATTGGCCGTGATACACTTGCAATGTTTTGCATTTAGTGTGTCCATATAACTTTGACGTGCAAACTAAAGCTGTTTGTCTGAAATTCTACTCAGCTAGAGTTCATTAGATATTTTTATCAGTTCTGAGTTTTCAGATCTACCCAATTGTGTTAATTGAATTAAACAACAACGAAAAATATCCCACTGGAGACATCAGAATCTCCTTTTTCGTTATCTTTTTGTTACTTCTACAATATTTTAAGTGCATTTTGAGCATTTTGCAATGCTTGCTGCATTTTAAATGATACAGAATTTCTCTTTCACTCCTTGTCAATCAAGTAGATATCACCTCATTATTTTATCCCTATTTAGTATATCTTCTGAATCCTCTATAATTTAGCAGTATGACATACTATTAAAATAATAGTGAAATAAAAGTTGTTGGACATAACCCTCAGGATTGAAACCAGCTCCTCAACCATCAACACAAATCCTGAGAGAACAACGCTCCTACCTGATGATCCAGTTCCGGCCTGTCCTGTGGGGATGCCTCAGGGAATTCTGAGGTCAGCTTTCTCTTAGGAGTATCTATAGAAAATTACATGTCTATATTCAGGTTGAGGAAAATATTAAACAGAATGTCCTTACCCATTGTAATCTCATTTTCTTAACTTTGGGAAGCCAAATCTCTAATTCTGTTACACCATATACTGAATATATTGGAAAGCAAGTAACTTTT
Organism: Pseudotriccus pelzelni; assembly: GCA_035584735.1. NCBI lineage: Eukaryota > Metazoa > Chordata > Aves > Passeriformes > Tyrannidae > Pseudotriccus > Pseudotriccus pelzelni. Next base: position 217,347 of record JAWMRA010000020.1, read on the forward strand.
CCCTCTATAAATAGACTAACTTGAGATTTGCTCTGAGTTTAATCACTTTTTAATAAGAGAAAAAATGTTACTTATAAATATGTTCAAATTGGACAAGGGTTTGAGATTTGATTCTAAATTTGCACTTTTCAAAATGATGGGAGCCCAGGAATTGAGGGTGATGGGGAACTGGTTTTCAATATACAGGCAGAGCATCAGAGAACCTTAATATTCATTTTTCATACATTTGTTTTGGAATTTAGAACAGATTAACAGTATTTTTCTTCGAAGTGTATGATGTGGAAGAGGAAAAAACCTGTTCGTACAATTTTTTTTTCTTCTTAAAAGTGGAATCGTGACAGATGAAATTTCTAAGCCCCTTTAACATGGTGCATTACTTTTGAAAAGAGAAGATAAGAATAGGAAGAAATAATAAGAAAATAATATAAATAGTAATATAATAAGAAGTAAAATATGTTTGCTGACTACCTGACAGTTTTTCAATGACATTTTGTTTTGCTTTAAATATTGCTTCTGTTTTGTCTTATAATGTTTGCCCACCCAGTGAATATTCATGCATTTTTTAAGTTTCAGTGTTTCACCACTTGATTTTTGCATCTCGAGTTTAAACAAGATTAAACCATTCTCTATGTTAGTCCCTTGGGGAGAAGCTGCATGAAAGTGGTAATGGCAGTTATGGTAAACGTTGAACACAGCATCTGTAAGTGCTTGCTGCAAAAATTATATATAAAGTATTTCATGATAATGTTAATTACATGGACTGTGTTGTTTACCTGGAGCTCTTCCCCAGAAAACAGAGCCATGAAGAACCAAGAGAAAAAATAGTAACCAGAGTCTCTGCACTTAAAATAACGCTTCACTTCTGTTGTATTAAGAACTACAAAGTCTGTTTAAAGGACACTACAAGATGCTGCTTGCTTGTAGGAGACCACATATGGGAGAACAAGAATTTGAATCAGTTTTAGACTAATTTAGTCTTTTTATCACTAACCATAAATTCTAGTTGGCTTAAATGTGCTGGTTTGCACACCAGGCTGTGCAAGAGCATTCTGAAGAATAATTGATTGATGATGCATGGTGTAGCTCTGGCATATTGTAACACACAGTCATTCAGTCCCTCCTAGACTGACACAATAATGCCAACTTTATATATGCAATTAGCTTGCTCTTTTCTCCTGGACTCATTGTTCTAATGATACTGAGCATTTTGATTTGTTTCTGTTAAGAAGTGGCTCCTCTCCAGTTGATGGTTCCCTGTTGCCAGTGGTTTAATAATGGAGTATAACCTCTATTTCATTTAGAGCTGTCTTTCCAGAATGTCTCAGTGACCATTCAGAGATAAAAATGAAGCAGGCTCTGATTTCTCCTGGAACTTATTAATGAACAAAATAATTGCTTGTGTGTTCTTATGGAATCTTTAACTCACACATTCAAATCTGTTACATGCTGGTCAAGCTACCAAAGCCTGAAGGGCAGGCAGCTCCTTTAACGTGAAAAGTTTAAGCATCTTATTTTTGCTTTCTAAAGGAGAAAAATCTTAACTTTCCCTTCTCTAGATTAGCTAAAGGCCTTTTGCTATCTGTTTGTGTTGCTTTAGAGTTCATTCCTAATAAGCTTTTGTCCTTGACCAGCTGTCAGAAACCATTTCAGTAGCTTGTGAATTTAATCAATTCAGTGTGTCTGCTGAAAGTAATAAAACATCATTGAAATTCTGTTTTAAGAAAGTTAATGCAGTAACTGCTTCCCGTGTGACTGGAGACAACTAAACTGTAAGAGATGGACTTTCTATTGTAAAGCTTTCTATTGTAAAGCTTTCTAAAAAAATTACACTTATATCCTTGGTTGCACTTTAACTTATGGATTAATAGCGCTTTAAAACTGAAGCCACCTCATCACCCTGCATTAAATGAAGCAAGGCTATTTTGGACAGTTTTTAACAAAGGTGAAGATAATCTTAAAGGTAGATAAATTGAGAAAATTTCAAAACTTGTGTGCATGGGCAGCCCAAAGCCTCGACTTCTAGAATTTCCTGTTCTACCATCCTGTTCATCTCTTGGGCAGCAAAGTTTCCATACAGGTGTTCTGTAGCAGTTCTGGGCAATGCCTTCTCCTTTTTAGGTCTGTGTGTGCTGTAAATATGAATTCTGAAGGGGTGTCTTAGCTGGTAGATCACTACATTGTTTTCTTATTGCATGTTATCTTTGCTTTTCTGTTGTTACTCTGATTTTTAGTTGCACTGTACAGCTCAAATCATGACATGTATTGGTAAATTTAGTGATCTCAAGAGGAGTCAGATCATCTCTTTGTGAGCTGGTAAGTAGGAGTGGTTTTACTCAATAGCATTAATTATGCAGGCTGGAAGTACCAAAAGAGGGAATCTGGTAAACTTTAAGGCAAGAGGAAATTTTTAGTTACTTTAAGCTCATGCCAAAGTCAGAAGAATATCTCCAAAAGGAAATTATTATTAACAAGCATTTGATTATGAAAACCAGCAATGAAACAAATGGGTAAATTCTGGCAGAATGTACTCTCCAAAGAGCAATAACTTAACAAAAAAAGCTTGCAGGAATTGTGGATGGTGGTTTTCTGGCAATTGGGTGAAAAACTCTGCACTGCAAGGGTTTAGTTGGGGAGATGTGAAAATAAATCATTGAGGCAGTGTCCAGCAAGGTGTATTGACCTTCACACATTACAAATAGCAACAGTATCAGTGGAGAGAGAAGAAACAGAGGCTAAAATACAAAAGGAATGCAGATGCAGGCAACGGAAAGCCATTCACTACAAAGTGTGAGTGGCAATCAATAAGCTCTTGACTAGGCAAGGAATAGAAAATAACTCCACACAGTGCATTGTCAGAAGGTACAGGACTCACGGCACTTTCAGAAAGTGAGAAAAGTTGCAGTGTGGTGGAGATTTGCCAATAATGAGGCAGGGCATTTAAAACCTCGGTGAGATGAATTTCTGAAAGAACACAGAGAACAAGCAACACCAGAGATGGAACTCAGAGGTCAGACTCCACCTGCCTTCATCTGCGACTGCCTGGAGTGCAGGGTCACAGTAAGGGGCAGAACACCTCAGTCTCCTTTCAAACCTCTTAGCCAAGCCCTTAAGAGCAGTGCCTAGCATGGAAAAGGAACCCATGCAGAGTGAGCCAGAAAGGAGTGCTGAGACACTGCACTCACCATGGGTAGGTTTCTCACTTGTTGAGGGGTTTTAGTTCTTTCTCCCCTCCGCTCAGTTTTTCAAATATTATGGGAAAGAGGTCAGATAATGTGGCTTCATGTGATGAATATGCATCAGATGTGGCTCTGCTCATCTGGTCCGACCTCTGGTAAAGGCCTAGAGTCACATCTGGGTAGGGTTTAGGATCTTCAGAGAAGGATACTCTACAATTTTGTAAGTCTTATGCTACCTGTGCCTCTGAGGTGCAAACACTGAAATGGTTTGATATACTGAAGCTGTCAGTGGTTAGAAAATTAAAGGATAATAACAGTTGAAAAAAAATTCTTTTTGACTTTCCACTGATCTCACAGCTATGTGCAATTCAGACTTGTCAGAAGTTTTAGTTTTTAACTACTCTCAAGTTTGGTTTAACAACTATCCAATTTGTAATCCACTTTGTGTTCCTTTGGCATAATGGGACACTCAGAACAGTTATAAGGTATGTTGACCTCAAAGCCAGACCTCCTATATATTTTATCCAAGAAATTGAACTGCAAAAAATTGTAAGGACTTCTGCAATTCTTTTTTTTTGTGTGCTTGTGTATTTTTTTCTCTTTTCACGGTCTTTGTTTTATCTAACACAATATATAAAACAAAATAAAGATCCTTCATAGATCATGAAAACATAGGACTAGATAAGGACCAGTTTATGTCAGAGGAACTCCTTCACTGGAGAATAAGAGAATAAACCATTTTGGCCTGTTCTTTAATGCAGAGAGCACAGTCAAACATGAAAGTGAGGAAAAGGGAAACGGTTTCAAATAGAATCTTACTCTTTTTCTTTCTTTGTGTTCTAAATTTTCCTGACAGAACACAAAGCTGAAAGAGGATCAAAGATCATTGTACTTACACAAAGCAGGATCAACATTTTGCTACCTAAAGCTGGAGAGAATTTTGCATATTGGACAAGTCTTGAGTGTGCTGAAATGCATACTGAACTCATACTGCTGTCCATAGTCTTAGAAGTTTATTGAGGCTGCATTCTTTGGAGTTCTCAGCTTGAAGCCTTTCACTAAAATATTTAGAAAATAACATTAAAAAGGGTAAACAAATTTTTTTTTTTTCAACACACAAATACTGGGTTTAAGATAAGTCTTTCTACAACAACTTCTGAGTGTACTATAACTTAGCCCACTCTCTTGATCTTTTGCCCTCATCTGTGATGTACATGATATACAAACCTGTCAAACAGGAGAGCTCTATGTTTGCAGCTCCTTTAGCTCTAAGGTACATTATACTATACATTGCTTTATATCCATCTATATATTTGGCTCACTTACACATTCATACAGACCTGCAAATGTACCAAGTTTTTAAGATGCTTGGTTTATCTTTATGTAGCTATCACTCATAGTGAAACATCCCTGTTACCAACGGGTAGGAGAGTTCTAACTGAACTTCTTATGAGCCCTTCTTGACCTACTGTGTAATGTGTCAGCTTTCCCCTGTAGCTGATGTTATGTATGGCTGGGTTAGTATCCACCACACATTGTGATCATCATGATGTTGCCTTTGCTCTCACATAGAATTGGCAGCATAATCATAGTATCCCAGAATGGTTTGATTTGTTTAACAGCCCATCTTGTTCCAGCCCCTGGAACCATCTTCCACTAGGGACATCTTCCACTAGTCTGAGTTGCTCCAAGCCCCGACCAACACTGACTCAAACACTTCCAGGGATGGGGCAGCCACAGCTTCTCTGGGCAACCTGTGCCAGGGCCTCCCCACCTTCACAGGTGCCTTTTGAGTTGGGCTGTCCGTGTGTGTGTTTGTACATCTCACATAGGAAGTGCTTCATTACAGCAGGTTTAATTTTGTTTCTTTCAAAAATCTAGATAAGGTAGTCAGTTCTGAAGACTGAGGAATAAATTAGGAATCCTCCTTAGGCAGTAATGTAGCTATTTAAATCAAGCCAAACATCACTTAATTAGACTCATATCTGGAATGAGTGTCAGATCGAGACTGATACGAGTGAATTCATGCAGTTCAGAGTGTGATATAGTTGCTGTAAGTTTGAGAATTCTATAAGGTCATGTTTTCAAGCCCCTGGGAACATTGTCCTCTTTAAAGAGGCCTAAAAATCAAGTGTCCTGGGATAGTGGGTAGTTTTGGAAGACAGTGGCAGTTCTTCTCCATCCTAATCTTTAGGCTCTGCAGAATCTTTCTCCTTGCTGTCTGATCTATTGTTTGCAGGAGTCATTAGTGCCAAATGCTTTCTAATGTAGCTGAATGAACAGCTCCAAATGATTTATGGGAAGGTTTCATGGCAAGTGTTGGGAAAAATCCAAACTTCACAAAAGAGATGGGGACCCAACTGTTTTTGTTAAGTCTTCGGAATAAATGACCAGATTTTGAGGAGGACACAGTGCCAGTTTTCCTCCCTGCCAGCTTCTCTTCATTCTTCTCTGACAGAACTACTGGTTCCAGCGAGCTTTCATATATTTTGGATAGGCTCATAAATGGCAATGTATACTGTAAAAAATCTTATCCTTAGAAAAATGAGGGCAGAACCACAGTGGAGGTTATGACAGAAGGAAAAAGAAAGCAAAAATCAGAAAATAGTCTTGAAGCAGTATCTGACAAGATGATGCAGTCTTTAAGCATTGTAAATTTGCAGATTTTTATCTCTTATTTCTATCCAAATGCCAGGCCAGTGCTAATATTAATCAAAAATACTCCCTAGAAACTGTTAAACTTTTCTCTCTAATTTACTTTCAATTCCACAGAGCAAGGAGCTGAATGTAAAGCACTTCAATCTATTTATGGTCATTAAATATCGAGAATTTTGAAAGCAGTAACGAAATGCCCAGTATATTAAATGTTCTTGAGGAATGATTGTGGCTGATTATTTTATCAGGTTTGAATGGCTGAGCACGTCGTTATCTCCTGCAATTGCACCTGTTGGAATTGTGTTTGTAAGTGGTTACTGAGAAGTGATGTGGAATTGTGAGGAGCAATAAATGTTTACTTTTTGTTTAGATTTCATACTAAGTCACCAAGGACAAAGCAAAATCTTTTTAACTTGCAGTAATACTTGTTTAGTTTAACTCCAAACAGGCTTTTCCCTGTGGACACAGTTCTAACAAGGGGTTTTGGTAGGTTCCATCCTGCTGCAGAGTAGTCTGAGAAAAATCTATCTCCTTCCAGAGATATTGTCCTCCTTAAAGAAGAGTTTGGAGGAACAAGATAGCCACAGGATTAAGGAGAAAATTAATTTTGGCAGTCCTCTGTGATGTCTTTGTTTCCTTCCTCTCTTGCTGTGTCTAAGTCTAATTTTCCTGTCTAGTTAAGAGTCACAGCTGGATGATGAAGGTGTCAGTTGGGGAAGCTGAACTTGCTTTTAATTTTCCTTTGGGATCTGGCAGCCCCATCTGAGTACACAGGAGATTTGTGCAGTTCTGGCAGTGACCATCCTTTAGCACATCACTAGTGCAAATAACAGCAGGTCCTGCAGTCTTTTGCAAACTAGTGGTAGAACAGGATGTTGTATAATACATCTTATAGGAAAATCCCTGATCAGGAGATACACGAGCTTACAGGAGATTGCATGAATTGAGTCGGTTTCAGGCTGGGAACATTTTCATTCTCACCATGCACTGAGGCTCGTGACCTCTGCTCTTCTGCTTGGCTGTTACTGCTTCCTTTCAGAGATTTTTGAACAGATTGTTTCCTTACATTTAACATTCCCTCTCTGGCTGTCTAACAATATAGGGCTGATCAGACTATCCAAAAAGGGCAGGCAAGATAAATTAGATGCTTAATTTGCACATCAGGAACTTCAGACAGACTAATTTGAAAAGGACATTTTGATAAAGTAAAATAGTGCTGTGCAGTTCCACAAAATTATTAATGATAGATGAGCTTTGGGTTTGGAATCTTTGTTTAAATTAGTGTTTGAAGGGTGTGCTATGAAATACAGACAACAAAAATGATCAGAAAATGTGTCTCAAGATTGTCAATATTGAATTATTTGTAATTTATATTTTTCTCTATCACTCCATATTCCTCAACTGTCGCGTATAAAAACAAATATAAACCACCACATATAATAGAGATTGTCACATTGTGAATACTTCTCCCAAAATGAAAGTTGATTTTAGCAAATCTGAAAACAGACTAATGTATTCCTGCACTTGCTACTGCCCAACATTGTTCAGCATCCTCTACTTTTCTCACCCTGGCCTGAACACAGTTGTGAGGGTATGTTTGTGTTCTTGCATGTCTTTGGTGCACCAAAGTCCTTCCATCCTTGCTAGATAGATTTTGTCTTTCCACACCTTCCACTCTATCTTGGAAGCAAGCAGAAAGCTGTGCAGAACATCAACAATCTGTGTATTACACAGGTGTTTTCCCTGTCTACTTGATATTGGTTTGATCTCTCCCACATATAAATACCCAAGGATCAAGTCTGCTTCCTCCAGACCTGCCTGCAGTCCCTGGTCCCCACCTTTGCTCCCAGGTTTTTCAGACTGTTGTCAAGCACAGAATCGGACATGTGTGAATCTCAGTGTGTGTGTGAACATAATTCAGATTTGGTTTAGCTCTTCCAACAACCTTTAGAAAAAGTGTTCTTGTACACTTTTTTACCAGACAGATTTTTAGACTTTTTTTCCAGATTTTTCTCAGTTTGCACATTCCCTTTAACATGAAGACAAATCTTCTGTGTGCAGTTCTTATCACTGTGAATTGTAATATCAGTGGAGATGATAGATTGCCAAATTTTTGCTTGCTTTGTCTTTCATTTTTTTGTACATTATTGACAAATATAAATCTTACTATGAATGCAAAAATTATGTGTATTCTTAGTGATGTGAACTGATTTTAAACTCCTCAAACATACCTAGAGACCCCTATTAATCAGATTCTTATGTGGCATTTCTTGAAATTATGAACTGGCAAAGGGCAAAGAGTTAGCTGGGGATCATTCTCCAGAGCATTTGGAAGTTATGTGTCAATTTGGATGGGTATAGATACAAGTGTGAACTTATAAGTAAAATTAAAAAAAATTTGAAAATAGTAATATAAAATCAAGAACTTCTACATGTTTTAGATCGTTATGTAATCCTCATTTCATAACAAATACACCTCTGTAATGATTCTATTTTTTGTATCAGTCAAGTGCTTCTAAATTTGCAGTGGATTTGTGGGGACAGACAAGAACAGCAAAGATCTTGATCCCACCTACTGATTTGGGTGTATCCCAGGTGAAATATGCCCTGGGAGAGTGTATGAATGTGAGGAGGCACTGGAGGAGCTGAGGTTAAAGTGAAGGCTGCAGCCTGCACAAACCTCCTGTATCCACCATAAAACTGTTGCTTTTTGAATCTACTTTTGACGATCTGCTTGTGGTCAGGGAGATCATCTGCTTCTTGTTGTCCCAGCCTCCCTTTGGGTGTCACTCACACTCTGGTGGGGAGGCTCAGGTAGTCACAATTCAGTGGTTTTTTCCCTCTGCTTCTCCACCTTATCCTATGACTGTCCTGTTAGCCTGCTCAGGACAGATCCCCCTGCAGAGCTGCCTCCAGCCCTGGGGAACAGCACAGCAAGGACATGGAGCTGCTGGAGAGAGTCCAGAGGAGG